>JASTWR010000639.1:0-95633 GCA_030770355.1 Harpagoxenus sublaevis | reverse complement strand
TTCCTGCTAAACGGTTTGAGCAAACAATTCGGACTAGAGCAACTAATTAGCACATATATGCTATTTTTGACTAGGTCCGAACTTTTTTTGCGCTGTTGGGGAGTCCAGCTTAATAGAGATAAAATGTTAACACACAATGATTTCTGCGACTAATAGAAATATAAAAATATTTTGTATAAACAAACTTATGTAATAAGTAAAATATAAATTTTTTAAACTTATATTTTGCAAGCAAAAAGTTCGGGAGCTGGATATATTGAGAGCAAATAATTCGGGGAACATTCTGATGCTATAATAATGCGAGAAACTAATTTCTTTAATGCGCTTTACTCTTGAGCGCCGTATTTTGTTCTTGGTATCTTCTTAAAAGCTGGAGCAAAAAAATTCCTTTTGAAAGCAAGAAATAGCAAAAAAGTATCAAAAAATTTTGGTATTATTAATCTTTTGCTTTGACTTATGTATATGCTATTTTTTACAATGGCTAGATAGCTTAATCTTAAGCTATATAGCCATTCGTAACTTTTTAATAGTTGGAGTAAAAAATTACTTTTAGAAGCAAAAATAGCAAAAAATTAGCAAATTATTTCATATATGTATAAATAATTTATTGTGTTCTGATAATTTGGCTTAGATAGCTTAATATACCTCTGCGCGATCCCTACATAAAAGCCTTCAAAAAGTGTCCGGTAGAGAGGAACGAAGTAGAGGTCAATTGCTTTTCTTTCTAATGCTTCTCTTGGTTGCTTTTGTTCCCACGCAGAGAATGTAAGGAATGTATTTGCAAGACCACGAACCCGTTGTAAAGACATTGATATGTGTTGTGAAATGAGTCTTTATTCAAAAAGGTATAAACAGAAATCAGCTCTCAGCCTCGTGGTGGAGAAAACGATATGTGAAAACGGAAACGGAAACAAGGTGATGAAGAGCGAGCTCGAAAAACTTAGTACAGAAAATCGATACACGGTAGCTCTCTCTCTTCGGTAACATACTATGATCACCTATGATTACCTATTTGATACATATATGTCGGTAACGTCGGTAATGATTATTAGTAGGCGTATATACCTTAACACTCCCTCTCGCCTTCTAATATACAGGGTGTCCCAAAATTCGCGACTCAAAAATATAGCAAGAAAGTTCTCAAAAAATAAGTAAAAAGTATTTGTAAATTTTTATTTTATACAGTAGTTTTTGAGAATAAGGGTTTAAAGCTAGCCAATTACAGACTAGGTTTAGACGGACACCTGTCCATGAGTCGCGCGTGCGGTAGTATTAGTGAGCGCGCACTTCAGCATGCATACATTGCATACTGACATGACGGGCGCGGTGGACAAAAGATTGTGTGTGTTCTCCATACGTTTACCGCGCGCGATTTCATGATATTGATTTCAAATTAGTGATGTTAATAAATAAGCGTTACAAATAAGAAATTTTTAAAACTATTAAATTAAACTATTAAACTATTAAAATTTTATCGCTAATATTGTAGATTACAAAGAAACATTGGGATTACTACAATTCATATTAACACAATAACATTAATATTAAAGAAATATTGGTAATTATGCATAAAAGGGGCATCCTCTCCGATTTGCTTGATTTTTTAATATGTTGTTGGGGATTGTCTTCCCGAGTCATTTCATATATATATATAAGGTCGGACTTAAATAGCTTCGGAGATACAGGCTGAGAAAGGATAAAAATAATAAATACAAAAATAAACGTTTAATGATGATTTATTCAACACTATCATTAGGAATCTGAAAGATTTCAGCCATGCATCAAAGAATGCGGGTAATCCGAGCGAAAACAAACCAATAGAGCCACTTTGAAAACATAAACAAACAGGCTGTACTACACAGGGACTGCCGCACTTCTCCGCATGCAGGGATGGGTATTTATATACCAACTTCATCGTACATATAAATATGTACTTTTCATATACCACCTGTTCTCTGCTTTAACAAATATGTGCTTTCTAAGTTGAAGCACATACAAAGAACACACTTTGTTTGAAATCCTTCAGATTCCTAATGATAGTATTCAATAAATCATCATTGAACGTTTATTTTTGTATTTATTATTTTTATTCTTTTTCAGCCTGTATTTCCGAAACTATTTAAGTCCGGCCCTTGTATATATATATGAAATGACTTGGGAAAACATCCACAACAACATATTAAAAATAAACCAGATCGGAGAGGGAATCGCTTTTATGCATAAATACCTCTTTCTCAGTTTGTATCTCCGAAGCTATTTGAGTCCGACCCTTATATATATATATGAAATGACTCGGGAAGACATCCCCAACCAACATACTAAAATAAACAAACAATCGGAGAGGATGCCCCTTTTATGCATAATTACCGAAATATTAAGTGAATAAGATTTATAATTAATTATAAGTCGTGATCGCATACGCGCAAGTAATAATTTTTTTTATAAGTGTTGAGAGAAATAATTTCATGCGTTACTTCTTTCTATAATTGGTCTGATCGAACTTAGGTTTGGCGGAAAACTCGGTACTATAACACCATGTCAATTTTAACTTAGCGCACTTGTGTAGAAAAGGATTGTACTAATAAAACATCGTGCTTCAAAAGTGAATATATTTTATTTTTGGGTTGGAGATATGAACACTGTGTATTGATAATGTGAAATAATAGTAGGGTAAAAACTTTAACAAGTAAAAATATTTTTTGCTTTTGGGGGTTGCCTAGACCTCCCCTGAACTGATAAATGTGTGGTAGGTATGTCAAATAAAAAAAAGCATTTTTTATAAACAATTAAATAAAAAAATGTTTTTCTTAATGTGGGCCACAAATAATATTTTTTCTTTTTGGCACATATATACTACAGATTTCTCAGTTCAGGAGAAGTCTAGGCAACCCCCCAAAACCAAAAATATTTTTGCCTGTTTATCAAAGCACACCCAGAGTCAAATTTATCTCCAATCCTGGAAAAATATTGAAATTTTAAAAATACGAAGCCCTGGTCACAAAAGCAATCTTTTTGCAAAAGTCCGGTGATTTTCCGTCGTCTTTAGGCACAAGAAACATGACTCACAAGTCATTAAGTTCATTGACACAAAAATCGTGTGTTACACGGTGTTATTAGTACCGAGCTTCCGCCAAACCGCTAAGTTCGATCAGACTAATTATAGCAAAGAAGTAACTTGCATGAAATTATATCTCTCAACATTTATAAAAAAATTATTGCTCGCGCGCGTATACAATCACGACTTATAAGTAATTATAAATCTTATTCACTTAATATTTCCTTAATATTAATGTTATTGTGCTAATATAAATTGTAGTAATCCCAATGTTTCTTTGTAATCCACAATATTAGCGATAAAATTTGAATAGTTTAAAGATTTCTTATTTGTAACGCTTATTTACATAATTAATTTGAAATCAATATCATGAATTTGCGCGCGGTAACGTATGGAGAACACACGCACAATCCACCGCGCCCGTCATGTCAGTATGCATGCTGAAGTGCACGCTCACTAATCCTACCGCACGCGCGACTCATGGACAGGTGTCTGTCTAAACCTAGTCTGTAATTGGCTAGCTTGAAACTCTTATATCTCAAAAACTACTGCTTGAAATAAAAATTTACAAATAACTTTTTACTTAATTTTTGAGAACTTTCTTGCTATAATATTTTGAGTCGCGAATTTTGGGACACCCTGTATAAAGACTAATATATTCCAAAACAAATCCTGAAGCCTTGGAACTTATCTCTTGTGAGTGGTTTTGTTAGAGTATCAGCTAATTGATCTTTAGTGGAAATATACTTTACATCAATTTCCTTTTCTCTACGTTTTTCGCACGTATAGTAAAATTTTACTTCTATATGTTTCGTATTCTGATTGACTCAGGAATTTTTACAATTGTAATTGCCCTTTGGTTATCACAATAAATAATGGTAGGCTTTAGTTGAATGCATTGCAAATCTTCTAGTAACATTCTAAGCCAAATTACTTCCTTAACTGTCGTAAAAAGTGCTATAAATTCTGCTTCAGTCGTAGACGTTGCAGTGACCGTTTGCTTCTTTGATCCCCATGCTACAGGTTCTGCATTTTAAAAAACATACCCAGCCTGTCGTTCTTCGTCTTGTGTCAATGTTTCCTGCGTATTCTGCGTCACTGTATGCAGTTAAAGTCGTATTATGTGATTGAATATCAAATGTTATCCCGTACTCTGTCGTCCCCCTTAAATACTTTAATACCCCCTGCACTCCATGCCAGTGTTCATCCTTTGGATTTTCTATAACCTACTTAATACTTCGATTATGTACGCTATGTCAGGCCTAGTGCCTATCATCAAATACATTAATGATCCTATCGCTTGTCTATAGGGATAACTGTTACCCTCTTTAGCATGTTACATAAACATGAGAACTTAATTCCTGGATCGGCAGGAGTGGAGGAAATTTCCCACTGTTTGCTGCTTAGAATTAGGGAGTGTTTTTTATAGAAGTCACCTTCTTCGCAGACCCAGGCGGTTAAGCCAAGGCCTCTCGGTCCTTGCCGAAGCGAGGATTACGGTGCTGATGAGCTCGTGTACCCCGGGTTCGCAGGACCTGTACCAATAATGCCAAATAACACCACTGGTCCCTGGGAGGAACCATTTTATTCTGTTTAATACTGAAAAATGGTTCTTAATACTACATGTACACATACCGAATAAAATATTTTTAAACGTTTTTCAGATTTTCGCAATTTTCATATTTTTTTCACAAAAGTGTATGTTAAAAAGTGGTCGATTCTTGCTCCCAAACCAGAATATAAAATTTGCATGTTTTCTTAAGCCGGGTCCACATTATCAAGCCGAACCGCGAGCCGAGTCCCGAACTGAATCTCGAACAGAACTTGCAGCCAAACTTCAAATTGAACTCCATCGCAAACACGAGGTAAAATTTTTTGAAGTCGAATCTCGTATCGAGCATTTCTATATGACACACATAGAATTTCTATATGACACACGATGGTTTGCTAGTCGTGTAAAGCCGGGTCCACATTATCAAGCCGAATCGCGAGGCAAGTCCCGAACTGAATCTGGAACAGAACACATTTGGTTTGCAACAGTCATGTAACTCATGTGGATGAATCAACATCATGCGATAAACAACTAAAAATTAAAATTAGCGTACATTTCTATTCATCACATAATAAAAAGAAAAAGACGAAATAGACGAAAATTGGTAAGTTCATTTATTGTCAAGAAGACGAAATATAGCGCTAATAATCTGCTAAGCGATTTAAAATTTCAAGAAATTAATGGAACATATAAAAATTTTACATGATTGTCAGCCAGTAATTTTAAATATTTTATTAATTTAATTGGTCCTAAAGTACGAAGAAAGAACACACAGTTTAGAGAAACCATAAGTGTTCAAGAACGACTTGCAATAACACTGCGGTTTAGTTATAGGTAATACTCTAAATATTGTTTTATGGTTTGAAAAGGAATTATGTTTTGAATACAGAAAAATAATAAAAACACACATATACACATATTTACTTATCTTTTCTTGTTTCACTTTTTTTTTAGCTTTTTTTCTTTGCAGAGATGCCAATAATGTCATCTCCTGTTTGCACATGTCATTATTAGAGCCCGGATTTTCGGGCACGGAGCCCGGGCATGGACGCGAGAACCACTGCACGCTTGTCATGTCATCTAGCGGCGAGCGTCGGAGCGACGGCGCGCTCGGTCTGATCTGGTGGATCTGGATGACAGAGCGAGACTCGAGAGCAGAGAGAAACCTGAGAGCGGCCATCCCTTTGTTCTTGCGGTGGACGCATTTTCCGACGCGCTGCCTGAAGAAGTGCGACTAAACTACGCTCGTCACGGTCGGTAACGCTACATGGGTGCGTGTCCGTGCTATGGTTGGTGTCCAAACTACTGAAAATCGATAAGGTGAATGAGTCAGACAAGGACCGACAAACAATCGCTCCGTCCTTGTCTCACGTATCACGTTACGGTAGGCGAGCTAGCAGCGGCGAAGCCGAAATTTCCTTTTACCCGTCTCGCTCAGTCTTGTTTCTCTTACGCGCTGCGTTCCGTTCAACTTCAAAAATCAATATCTCTGGTTATATTTGTCTTAGAGAAATCTTTAAAAAAGCATTTTAAAGCTAAGGAGACAATCTTTTTGAAAAAATAGTGTAAGCTACAAGAAATTGCAAATTCCAATTATTATAAGCAATTAAAATGTTTAATTAATTTTTTTACTGAAAAGTGCATTTTTAAAAAATGTTTAAATAATGCTATCTTATTTTCTACTTTATTCTGAAAGTACACATATTTATTTTATGAAGAAACGATGGATTCTATCTTTTTATCACGATGAGATACATTAACTTCGCCAGTGTATAAATAATCAAATTAAATTTCTTAATCGACGAAGCTGGCACTCCTGACGGTCACAATCGTCAGGATACTATAAGTAGACCGAGAATCCGGTCCTTCTATCGAAACGCTTAAATTTAAGCACCTTAAATTAAGATGGAAAAATTCCTTCTCCCTTCCC
Organism: Harpagoxenus sublaevis; assembly: GCA_030770355.1. Classification (NCBI taxonomy): domain Eukaryota; kingdom Metazoa; phylum Arthropoda; class Insecta; order Hymenoptera; family Formicidae; genus Harpagoxenus; species Harpagoxenus sublaevis. The sequence goes on along the minus strand of JASTWR010000639.1, from coordinate 89,096 downwards.
TAATTAAATCGATATCGATTTAATATTAAAATCACTGTAAAAACTTATTGCGAAAAATATTACCCCAGCCAGGGTTCGAACCTGGAATCTCCCGCATTCCGTTCGGGCGTCTTAACCAATTCGACTACCAGGGCATGTGGTAATATTCATCGCAATAGCACATCTAAACAATCATAAGAAGGAACACCGATATTTACGTCGACGGTGAATATTCAAACACGATGAGATACATTAACTTCGCCAGTGTATAAATAATCAAATTAAATTTCTTAATCGACGAAGCTGGCACTCCTGACGGTCACAATCGTCAGGATACTATAAGTAGACCAAGAATCCGGTCCTTCTATCGAAACGCTTAAATTTAAGCACCTTAAATTAAGATGGAAAAATTCCTTCTCCCTTCCCTAATTAAATCGATATCGATTTAATATTAAAATCACTGTAAAAACTTATTGCGAAAAATATTACCCCAGCCAGGGTTCGAACCTGGAATCTCCCGCATTCCGTTCGGGCGTCTTAACCAATTCGACTACCAGGGCATGTGGTAATATTCATCGCAATAGCACATCTAAACAATCATAAGAAGGAACACCGATATTTACGTCGACGGTGAATATTCAAACACGATGAGATACATTAACTTCGCCACTGTATAAATAATCAAATTAAATTTCTTAATCGACGAAGCTGGCACTCCTGACGGTCACAATCGTCAGGATACTATAAGTAGACCGAGAATCCGGTCCTTCTATCGAAACGCTTAAATTTAAGCACCTTAAATTAAGATGGAAAAATTCCTTCTCCCTTCCCTAATTAAATCGATATCGATTTAATATTAAAATCACTGTAAAAACTTATTGCGAAAAATATTACCCCAGCCAGGGTTCGAACCTGGAATCTCCCGCATTCCGTTCGGGCGTCTTAACCAATTCGACTACCAGGGCATGTGGTAATATTCATCGCAATAGCACATCTAAACAATCATAAGAAGGAACACCGATATTTACGTCGACGGTGAATATTCAAACACGATGAGATACATTAACTTCGCCAGTGTATAAATAATCAAATTAAATTTCTTAATCGACGAAGCTGGCACTCCTGACGGTCACAATCGTCAGGATACTATAAGTAGACCGAGAATCCGGTCCTTCTATCGAAACGCTTAAATTTAAGCACCTTAAATTAAGATGGAAAAATTCCTTCTCCCTTCCCTAATTAAATCGATATCGATTTAATATTAAAATCACTGTAAAAACTTATTGCGAAAAATATTACCCCAGCCAGGGTTCGAACCTGGAATCTCCCGCATTCCGTTCGGGCGTCTTAACCAATTCGACTACCAGGGCATGTGGTAATATTCATCGCAATAGCACATCTAAACAATCATAAGAAGGAACACCGATATTTACGTCGACGGTGAATATTCAAACACGATGAGATACATTAACTTCGCCAGTGTATAAATAATCAAATTAAATTTCTTAATCGACGAAGCTGGCACTCCTGACGGTCACAATCGTCAGGATACTATAAGTAGACCGAGAATCCGGTCCTTATATCGAAACGCTTAAATTTAAGCACCTTAAATTAAGATGGAAAAATTCCTTCTCCCTTCCCTAATTAAATCGATATCGATTTAATATTAAAATCACTGTAAAAACTTATTGCGAAAAATATTACCCCAGCCAGGGTTCGAACCTGGAATCTCCCGCATTCCGTTCGGGCGTCTTAACCAATTCGACTACCAGGGCATGTGGTAATATTCATCGCAATAGCACATCTAAACAATCATAAGAAGGAACACCGATATTTACGTCGACGGTGAATATTCAAACACGATGAGATACATTAACTTCGCCAGTGTATAAATAATCAAATTAAATTTCTTAATCGACGAAGCTGGCACTCCTGACGGTCACAATCGTCAGGATACTATAAGTAGACCGAGAATCCGGTCCTTCTATCGAAACGCTTAAATTTAAGCACCTTAAATTAAGATGGAAAAATTCCTTCTCCCTTCCCTAATTAAATCGATATCGATTTAATATTAAAATCACTGTAAAAACTTATTGCGAAAAATATTACCCCAGCCAGGGTTCGAACCTGGAATCTCCCGCATTCCGTTCGGGCGTCTTAACCAATTCGACTACCAGGGCATGTGGTAATATTCATCGCAATAGCACATCTAAACAATCATAAGAAGGAACACCGATATTTACGTCGACGGTGAATATTCAAACACGATGAGATACATTAACTTCGCCAGTGTATAAATAATCAAATTAAATTTCTTAATCGACGAAGCTGGCACTCCTGACGGTCACAATCGTCAGGATACTATAAGTAGACCGAGAATCCGGTCCTTCTATCAAAACGCTTAAATTTAAGCACCTTAAATTAAGATGGAAAAATTCCTTCTCCCTTCCCTAATTAAATCGATATCGATTTAATATTAAAATCACTGTAAAAACTTATTGCGAAAAATATTACCCCAGCCAGGGTTCGAACCTGGAATCTCCCGCATTCCGTTCGGGCGTCTTAACCAATTCGACTACCAGGGCATGTGGTAATATTCATCGCAATAGCACATCTAAACAATCATAAGAAGGAACACCGATATTTACGTCGACGGTGAATATTCAAACACGATGAGATACATTAACTTCGCCAGTGTATAAATAATCAAATTAAATTTCTTAATCGACGAAGCTGGCACTCCTGACGGTCACAATCGTCAGGATACTATAAGTAGACCGAGAATCCGGTCCTTCTATCGAAACGCTTAAATTTAAGCACCTTAAATTAAGATGGAAAAATTCCTTCTCCCTTCCCTAATTAAATCGATATCGATTTAATATTAAAATCACTGTAAAAACTTATTGCGAAAAATATTACCCCAGCCAGGGTTCGAACCTTTGATTATTTATACACTGGCGAAGTTAATGTATCTCATCGTGTTTGAATATTCACCGTCGACGTAAATATCGGTGTTCCTTCTTATGATTGTTTAGATGTGCTATTGCGATGAATATTACCACATGCCCTGGTAGTCGAATTGGTTAAGACGCCCGAACGGAATGCGGGAGATTCCAGGTTCGAACCCTGGCTGGGGTAATATTTTTCGCAATAAGTTTTTACAGTGATTTTAATATTAAATCGATATCGATTTAATTAGGGAAGGGAGAAGGAATTTTTCCATCTTAATTTAAGGTGCTTAAATTTAAGCGTTTCGATAGAAGGACCGGATTCTCGGTCTACTTATAGTATCCTGACGATTGTGACCGTCAGGAGTGCCAGCTTCGTCGATTAAGAAATTTAATTTGATTATTTATACACTGGCGAAGTTAATGTATCTCATCGTGTTTGAATATTCACCGTCTACGTAAATATCGGTGTTCCTTCTTATGATTGTTTAGATGTGCTATTGCGATGAATATTACCACATGCCCTGGTAGTCGAATTGGTTAAGACGCCCGAACGGAATGCGGGAGATTCCAGGTTCGAACCCTGGCTGGGGTAATATTTTTCGCAATAAGTTTTTACAGTGATTTTAATATTAAATCGATATCGATTTAATTAGGGAAGGGAGAAGGAATTTTTCCATCTTAATTTAAGGTGCTTAAATTTAAGCGTTTCGATAGAAGGACCGGATTCTCGGTCTACTTATAGTATCCTGACGATTGTGACCGTCAGGAGTGCCAGCTTCGTCGATTAAGAAATTTAATTTGATTATTTATACACTGGCGAAGTTAATGTATCTCATCGTGTTTGAATATTCACCGTCGACGTAAATATCGGTGTTCCTTCTTATGATTGTTTAGATGTGCTATTGCGATGAATATTACCACATGCCCTGGTAGTCGAATTGGTTAAGACGCCCGAACGGAATGCGGGAGATTCCAGGTTCGAACCCTGGCTGGGGTAATATTTTTCGCAATAAGTTTTTACAGTGATTTTAATATTAAATCGATATCGATTTAATTAGGGAAGGGAGAAGGAATTTTTCCATCTTAATTTAAGGTGCTTAAATTTAAGCGTTTCGATAGAAGGACCGGATTCTCGGTCTACTTATAGTATCCTGACGATTGTGACCGTCAGGAGTGCCAGCTTCGTCGATTAAGAAATTTAATTTGATTATTTATACACTGGCGAAGGTAATGTATCTCATCGTGTTTGAATATTCACCGTCGACGTAAATATCGGTGTTCCTTCTTATGATTGTTTAGATGTGCTATTGCGATGAATATTACCACATGCCCTGGTAGTCGAATTGGTTAAGACGCCCGAACGGAATGCGGGAGATTCCAGGTTCGAACCCTGGCTGGGGTAATATTTTTCGCAATAAGTTTTTACAGTGATTTTAATATTAAATCGATATCGATTTAATTAGGGAAGGGAGAAGGAATTTTTCCATCTTAATTTAAGGTGCTTAAATTTAAGCGTTTCGATAGAAGGACCGGATTCTCGGTCTACTTATAGTATCCTGACGATTGTGACCGTCAGGAGTGCCAGCTTCGTCGATTAAGAAATTTAATTTGATTATTTATACACTGGCGAAGTTAATGTATCTCATCGTGTTTGAATATTCACCGTCGACGTAAATATCGGTGTTCCTTCTTATGATTGTTTAGATGTGCTATTGCGATGAATATTACCACATGCCCTGGTAGTCGAATTGGTTAAGACGCCCGAACGGAATGCGGGAGATTCCAGGTTCGAACCCTGGCTGGGGTAATATTTTTCGCAATAAGTTTTTACAGTGATTTTAATATTAAATCGATATCGATTTAATTAGGGAAGGGAGAAGGAATTTTTCCATCTTAATTTAAGGTGCTTAAATTTAAGCGTTTCGATAGAAGGACCGGATTCTCGGTCTACTTATAGTATCCTGACGATTGTGACCGTCAGGAGTGCCAGCTTCGTCGATTAAGAAATTTAATTTGATTATTTATACACTGGCGAAGTTAATGTATCTCATCGTGTTTGAATATTCACCGTCGACGTAAATATCGGTGTTCCTTCTTATGATTGTTTAGATGTGCTATTGCGATGAATATTACCACATGCCCTGGTAGTCGAATTGGTTAAGACGCCCGAACGGAATGCGGGAGATTCCAGGTTCGAACCCTGGCTGGGGTAATATTTTTCGCAATAAGTTTTTACAGTGATTTTAATATTAAATCGATATCGATTTAATTAGGGAAGGGAGAAGGAATTTTTCCATCTTAATTTAAGGTGCTTAAATTTAAGCGTTTCGATAGAAGGACCGGATTCTCGGTCTACTTATAGTATCCTGACGATTGTGACCGTCAGGAGTGCCAGCTTCGTCGATTAAGAAATTTAATTTGATTATTTATACACTGGCGAAGTTAATGTATCTCATCGTGTTTGAATATTCACCGTCGACGTAAATATCGGTGTTCCTTCTTATGATTGTTTAGATGTGCTATTGCGATGAATATTACCACATGCCCTGGTAGTCGAATTGGTTAAGACGCCCGAACGGAATGCGGGAGATTCCAGGTTCGAACCCTGGCTGGGGTAATATTTTTCGCAATAAGTTTTTACAGTGATTTTAATATTAAATCGATATCGATTTAATTAGGGAAGGGAGAAGGAATTTTTCCATCTTAATTTAAGGTGCTTAAATTTAAGCGTTTCGATAGAAGGACCGGATTCTCGGTCTACTTATAGTATCCTGACGATTGTGACCGTCAGGAGTGCCAGCTTCGTCGATTAAGAAATTTAATTTGATTATTTATACACTGGCGAAGTTAATGTATCTTATCGTGTTTGAATATTCACCGTCGACGTAAATATCGGTGTTCCTTCTTATGATTGTTTAGATGTGCTATTGCGATGAATATTACCACATGCCCTGGTAGTCGAATTGGTTAAGACGCCCGAACGGAATGCGGGAGATTCCAGGTTCGAACCCTGGCTGGGGTAATATTTTTCGCAATAAGTTTTTACAGTGATTTTAATATTAAATCGATATCGATTTAATTAGGGAAGGGAGAAGGAATTTTTCCATCTTAATTTAAGGTGCTTAAATTTAAGCGTTTCGATAGAAGGACCGGATTCTCGGTCTACTTATAGTATCCTGACGATTGTGACCGTCAGGAGTGCCAGCTTCGTCGATTAAGAAATTTAATTTGATTATTTATACACTGGCGAAGTTAATGTATCTCATCGTGTTTGAATATTCACCGTCGACGTAAATATCGGTGTTCCTTCTTATGATTGTTTAGATGTGCTATTGCGATGAATATTACCACATGCCCTGGTAGTCGAATTGGTTAAGACGCCCGAACGGAATGCGGGAGATTCCAGGTTCGAACCCTGGCTGGGGTAATATTTTTCGCAATAAGTTTTTACAGTGATTTTAATATTAAATCGATATCGATTTAATTAGGGAAGGGAGAAGGAATTTTTCCATCTTAATTTAAGGTGCTTAAATTTAAGCGTTTCGATAGAAGGACCGGATTCTCGGTCTACTTATAGTATCCTGACGATTGTGACCGTCAGGAGTGCCAGCTTCGTCGATTAAGAAATTTAATTTGACTATCTTTTTATATCATTTTAATGACTGAGATGCCGCGCCGTGCTTGCGTCTCTGGCTCGACCAAGTGGCACATCGATTTCTCCGGAAATCTCTCGTATGTATACATACAGCTTATGAATAACATAATATATAATGTTCAATATAATCAAAATTATACAAATCACATTTTTGTTATAAATATTACATTTTAACAATTGTGTAGTATTCTGGTAAAGCAAATTGTTTTGTTTTACTGTACTGTATAATTTAATCGTTAATTTTCTTCTCTGTTTTGAATTACCGGGATTTTCTGTAACGAATGTTATGCTCCAATTTTTATTATCGGAAAATTTATAAAGTTATATAAAGTGCAGTGTAAATTGCAATATTTTGGTGAACTCCACGCAGAAGATGAAAAAATATAATAGCGTGGTCACTTAGAGACTTGTAGAACGCCAAAAGTCAGAGTCTAATCGGAAATTTCCGATAAGAAAATTTAGAGCACAATATCCATTGCAGAAAATTCCAGCAGTTTAAAACGGAAAAAAAATTAACGATCAAATTATACACTGCAGTAACAAAATTTACTTTATCATCAAAAATAATGCACAATTTTTAAAATGTAATATTCATAACAAAAATGTAATTTGTATAATTTTAATTATATTCAATTATAAATTATGTTATTACATTATATATATTATGTCATTCATACTGTACATTTGTTCTACAAGAGATTTCCGAAGAAATCGATGTGCCCTGCTATACTTGATTGAGCCAGAGCCACGAGCACAGTGCGGTACAACGCGGTGCCTCAGTCATTAAAATTATATAAAAAATAAAATCTATTTCTTCATAAAATAAAAAATATGTATATACTATCAGAATGAAATAAAGAATAAGAGATAACAATATTTAAAAAACCAAATTAAATTTTCTTAATTGACGAAAACTGGCAATCACTCCTGACGGTCACAAACGTCAGGACTCTTTAGACCGAAAATCCGGTCCTTCTATCAAAACGCTTAAAATTAAGCACCATAAATTAAGATGGAAAAATTCCCTCTCCCTTCCCTAATTAAATCGATATCGATTTTATATTAAAATCACTGTAAAAACTTATTGCGAAAAATATTACCCCAGCCAGGGTTCGAACCTGGAATCTCCCGCATTCCGTTCGGGTGTCTTAACCAATTCGACTACCGGGGCATGTGGCAATATTTATCGCAATAGTACATCTAAACAATCATAAGATGGAACACCGATATTTTACGTCGACGGTGTATATTCAACGATGAGATACATTTACTTCGCCAGTGTATAAATAACCAAATTAAATTTTCTTAATTGACGAAAACTGGCAATCACTCCTGACGGTCACAAACGTCAGGACTCTTTAGACCGAGAATCCGGTCCTTCTATTAAAACGCTTAAAATTAAGCACCTTAAATTAAGATGGAAAAATTCCCTCTTCCTTCCCTAATTAAATCGATATCAATTTAATATTAAAATCACTGTAAAAACTTATTGCGAAAAATATTACCCCAGCCAGGGTTCGAACCTGGAATCTCCCGCATTCCGTTCGGGTGTCTTAACCAATTCGACTACCGGGGCATGTGGCAATATTTATCACAATAGTACATCTAAACAATAATAAGATGGAACACCGATATTTTACGTCGACGGTGTATATTCAACGATGAGATACATTTACTTCGCCAGTGTATAAATAACCAAATTAAATTTTCTTAATTGACGAAAACTGGCAATCACTCCTGACGGTCACAAACGTCAGGACTCTTTAGACCGAGAATCCGGTCCTTCTATCAAAACGCTTAAAATTAAGCACCTTAAATTAAGATGGAAAAATTCCCTCTCCCTTCCCTAATTAAATCGATATCGATTTAATATTAAAATCACTGTAAAAACTTATTGCGAAAAATATTACCCCAGCCAGGGTTCGAACCTGGAATCTCCCGCATTCCGTTCGGGTGTCTTAACCAATTCGACTACCGGGGCATGTGGCAATATTTATCGCAATAGTACATCTAAACAATCATAAGATGGAACACCGATATTTTACGTCGACGGTGTATATTCAACGATGAGATACATTTATTTCGCCAGTGTATAAATAACCAAATTAAATTTTCTTAATTGACGAAAACTGGCAATCACTCCTGACGGTCACAAACGTCAGGACTCTTTAGACCGAGAATCCGGTCCTTCTATCAAAACGCTTAAAATTAAGCACCTTAAATTAAGATGGAAAAATTCCCTCTCCCTTCCCTAATTAAATCGATATAGATTTAATATTAAAATCACTGTAAAAACTTATTGCGAAAAATATTACCCCAGCCAGGGTTCGAACCTGGAATCTCCCGCATTCCGTTCGGGTGTCTTAACCAATTCGACTACCGGGGCATGTGGCAATATTTATCGCAATAGTAGTCTTATGATTGTTTAGATGTACTATTGCGATAAATATTGCCACATGCTTCGGTAGTCGAATTGGTTAAGACACCCGAACGGAATGCGGGAGATTCCAGGTTCAAACCCTGGCTGGGGTAATATTTTTCGCAATAAGTTTGGTAAATATGCATATTAGGTCAAACCTCACCAATGGCCTTGACCTTGACATATGTTGTCAAGGTCACCCTCCTGAGTGACCTTCAGAAGGTTTTAGCTGGCGGCCATTGTTTATTAAAAAGTTATAAACAAAAAATGTTTGAAAAATATAGCAGTTATTTTGAGTACTGAAAGGCATAAACGACCTTGACCTTGACATATGTTGTCAAGGTCACCCTTCTGAATGACCTTCAGACAGTTTTAGCTGGCGGTCATTGTTCATTAAAAAGTTATAAACAAAGAAAATTGGTTGGAAAAAATTATCTAAAGCAGTAAATTGTTAGTATATTAAAAGGAAAGTTATTTAAAGCAGAGAATAGAGAAGTATGTGATTCAACTTACAAAGCACATACAAAGCACACACTTGTAAAGCGCGCTACTAACCTATAGGTTAGTGGCGCGCTTTACAAGTGTGTGCATTGTATGTGCTTCAATTGACAAAGAACACACTTGTAAAGCGCGTCACTAACCTATAGGTTAGTGTCGCGCTTTACAAGTGTGTGCTTTGTATGTGCTTCAACTTACAAAAAACATACTTGTAAAGCGCGTCACTAACCTATAGGTTTTGTCAATAACCAAGTATTATCTGCTTTAACAAAACTTTAACATGCTTTTGCCATGATTAAAGCAGAGAATACTTGTATTTACACTTTCCAATACATAAAATTGTGTATATACTTTTCAATATACCAACTATTCTCTGTTTTAAATCATTTTCCCCGCCAAATTTTTTTGTTTATAACTTTTTAATAAACAGTGACCGCCAGCTAAAACCTTCTGAAGGTCACTCAGGAGGGTGACCTTGACAACATATGTCAAGGTCAAGGTCGTTTATGCCTTTCAATACTCAAAGTAACTGTTATATTTTTAATTTTCTTTTTGTTAATAACTTTTTAACAAACAACGACCGCCGGCTAAAACTTTCTGAAGGTCACTCAGGAGGGTGACCTTGACAACATATGTCAAGATCAAGGTCATCGGTGAGGTTTGACCTAATATGCATATTTACCATAAGTTTTTACAGTGATTATAATATAAAATCGATATCGATTTAATTAGGGAAGGGAGAGGGAATTTTTCCATCTTAATTTAAGGTGCTTAATTTTAAGCGTTTTGATAGAAGGACCGGATTTTCGGTCTAAAGAGTCCTGACGTTTGTGACCGTCAGGAGTGATTGCCAGTTTTCGTCAATTAAGAAAATTTAATTTGGTTTTTTAAATAATGTTATCTCTTATTCTTTATTTCATTCTGATAGTATACACATATTTTTTATTTTATGAAGAAATAGATTCTATTTTTTATATAATTTTAATGACTGAGGCACCGCGTTGTACCGCACTGTGCTCGTGGCTCTGGCTCAATCAAGTATAGCAGGGCACATCGATTTCTTCGGAAATCTCTTGTAGAACAAATGTACAGTATGAATGACATAATATATATAATGTAATAACATAATTTATAATTAAATATAATTAAAATTATACAAATTACATTTTTGTTATGAATATTACATTTTAAAAATTGTGCATTATTTCTGATGATAAAGTAAATTTTGTTACTGCAGTGTATAATTTGATCGTTAATTTTTTTTCCGTTTTGAACTGCTGGAATTTTCTGCAATGGATATTGTGCTCTAAATTTTCTTATCGGAAATTTCCGATTAGACCCTGACTTTTGGCGTTCTACAAGTCTCTAAGTGACCACGCTATTATATTTTTTCATCTTCTGCGTGGAGTTCACCAAAATATTGCAATTTACACTGCACTTTATATAACTTTATAAATTTCCCGATAATAAAAATTGGACATAACATTCGTTACAGAAAATCCCGGTAATTCAAAACAGAAAAGAAAATTAACGATTAAATTATACAGTACAGTAAAACAAAACAATTTGCTTTACCAGAATACTACACAATTGTTAAAATGTAATATTTATAACAAAAATGTGATTTGTATAATTTTGATTATATTGAACATTATATATTATGTTATTCATAAGCTGTATGTACATACATACGAGAGATTTCCGGAGAAATCGTTGTGCCACTTGGTCGAGCCAGAGACGCAAGCACGGCGCGGCATCTCAGTCATTAAAATGATATAAAAAGATAGAATCCATCGTTTCTTCATAAAATAAATATGTGTACTTTAAGAATAAAGTAGAGAATAAGATAGCATTATTTAAACATTTTTTAAAAATGCACTTTTTAGTAAAAAAAATTAATTAAACATTTTAATTGCTTATAATATTTGGAATTTGCAATTTCTTGTAGCTTAAACTATTTCTTTCAAAAAGATTGTCTCCTTAGCTTTAAAATGCTTTTTTAAAGATTTCTCTACGACAAATATAACCAGAGATATTAATTTTTGAAGTTGAACGGAACGCAGCGCGTAAGTGAAGCAAGACTAACAATAAGCGAGACGGGTAAAAGGAAATTTCGGCTTTGCCGCTGATAGCTCGCCTACCGTAACGTGATACGTGAGACAAGGACGGAGCGATTGTTTGTCGGTCCTTGTCTGACTCATTCACCTTTTCGATTTTCAGTAGTTTGGACACCAACCATAGCACGGACACGCACCCATGTAGCGTTACCGACCGTGACGAGCGTAGTTTAGTCGCACTTCTTCAGGCGGCGCATCGGAAAATGCGTCCACCGCAAGAACAAAGGGATGGCTGCTCTCAGGTTTCTCTCTGTCGAGAGCTTCGCAAGATATGATGTACTGCTAAAATTAGAGTTATTAAAAATACTTTCAATAGCTAGTCAATACTTTCTTAAATTCATAAAAGAAAATAAGTCTTAGTTAAGAGCAAAATAAATTTCTCCACTCTCAGTTATAACCAGTCAAACGAGGACGTGGTGCCCGTCGTGCTGGAGAGTCGGTTTTATTTGCTTGTTTTTAAAATTTTTTTGTATTTGTTAATTGTATTTTTTTTACGCGCGCGCGTTTTTATTTTTTGTCAATTTTTATTTTTAAAACATTATATTTTGTTTTAATCATTTTTACTTACATCTTGTCTTATTTGAAATTAAAATAAGAAAAATAAAAATATTTTAAAATTTAGAATAATATGTTATAGATTAGAAAAACAATTAATTAAACAATTAATTATGAGATGGTGTTTTAAATTTTTGAGTTTCTTCTATTAGGTGCTAAAATGAATTTATATTTGGAAAAACTTCGTTCCACGTCACATGAAGTAAATCCATAATTGAAAATAGGGGGAATATGTTGTACATTTGTTGCAAACTGCTGGTATTTTTTATTTTTTCTTAAAACTGTAAACAATCTTTTATTAATGCATAATTTAATTTTGTCAGATGCAGGAATTATATTCTGAATATTTTGTACTGCGTTGATTGCGTCGAGTAAAGGAAGGTTCTGATTTTCAAGTTTTTTAATTGCAATCACTAAGCATTCGAAATTGTTATGAATTAAGTCGAACTCTTCCTGGATCTTTGTCAACTTAAATAATTTTTTGCTTTTTTAATAGCGGCGGAATCATTTGGGAAAGCCTCAATAACTGATCTTATTTCGAAAAAATGCTTTTTATAATAACTTGCTGCTTCGATCCAAGTACCCCAACGAGTTGTAATTGGCGATGGCGGTAAAGGAACATCAGAAAGCATTTTTTTAGAAATAAGATCTGTTATTAAGACTTTGCCAAATAATTCCGCCGCCATTAAAAAAGCTAAGAAATTATTTAAGTTGACAAAGATCCAGGAAGAGTTCGACTTAATTCATAACAATTTTGAATGCTTATTGTGATTGCAATTAAAAAACTTGAAAATCAGAACCTTCATATACTCGACGCAATCAACGCAGTGCAAAATATTCAGAATATAATTTCTGCATCTGACAAAATTAAATTATGCATTAAAAAAAAATTGTTTACAGTTTTAAGAAAAAATAAAGAATACCAGCAGTTTGCGACAGATGTAAAACATAGTCCCCCTATTTTCAACGAAGTTTTTCTAAATATAAATCCAAGAAGCTTTCAAAAATTTAAAACACCATCTTATAATTAATTGTTTTTCTAATCTATAATTTATTAATCTAAATTTTAAAATATTTTTATTTCTCTCATTTTAATTTCAAATAAGATGTAAATAAAAATAATTGAAACAAAATATAATGCTTTAAAAAAAAATTTAAAAGAAATAAAAATACAATTAAAAATGCAAAAAAATAAGAAAACAAGCAAATGAAACCGACTCTCCACCACGTCCTCGTTCGTGATTCTGGTTATAACTGACAATGAGAGTGGAGAAATTTATTTTACTTTTAACTAAGACTTATTACCTTTTTGAATTTAATAAAGTATTGACTAACTACTAAAAGTATTTTTAATAACTATTTTAATAGAACATCATATCTCGCGAAGCTCTCGAGTCTTGCCCTGTCATCCAGATCAGGCCGAGCGCGCCGTCGCTCCGACGCTCGGCGCTAGATCACATGACGAGCGTGCAGTGGTTCTTGAGTCCGTGCCCGGGCTCCGTGCCCGAAAGTCCGGGCCCTAGTCATTATCACATTTGAGTTCTTTACTTATTTCTTCCCAAGCATAATTTTTTAACTTGTTATAATGTTGGGAACTTTTAGCGTCCCATAATAATCTTTTTTGCTTATAAACACTAATTAATTTTAAACATTTTTCATCAAATTTTTCCATTTTGTCTAGCAGTAGTCGTGTAAACTGCACATACGTGGATTGAATCGAATACTGCGACTGGGCAACTACCCACTTTCTTTTATCGTTCATTTCTCGTCTTTTGTCATTGTTTGTCTAGCTCAAAGCTCAACTACCACCCGACAAAGCGTGTAATTTGATCATAAAAAGTATCTTTCAAAATACCGACTTTTAGTGGGACACTGCGAACCGAATCGCGTATCATTAAAATTTTCGCTGGCCGGTATTCATAGTTGAAACTTATTTCAAGATTGTCTGAAGTAATTTCTTAAGACGCTAATACGGCTCTGTGATTGGTTCATGACATCGTAAGATTGTACTTAAGACGGTCTCAAATATAAGATCCGACTATAATTACCGGCCGCAGTTTCGTGGAGTAAGCACGCGATTGGTTCGCACCGATGTTTGATTGAAAGTTCTGCTCGACAATGTGGACGCATGATCGGTTCGCAGTAAAGTTCGGCTCGAGGTTCGGTTTGATAATGTGGACCCGGCTTTATAGTTTTTTGGCCGTAGAATCACGTGGTAATATTTGTTTGCTGTAAAAATGTGGGAAAAGTGAATTAAAAAACCCAAAATAGCCATCAAAAATCCCCCCATTTTTCTCTTCAAATACAGCGTGACTTGTCACAAAAATGGATAGGGGGGATATGTTGTCAAAGTCGCTGAGTACGAACATGGGAGTCAAAATTACAAAAATCAAAATTGTAGATCCAATATCGCGGCCACTAATTAGCTAAGAAGAAGGTCAAAAATTTGTCGATTTTTGCCTGTGATCAGCAAATAAAATTCGTATGATTTTTTATACAAATATGATGGCGCAGGATAAATAAATATTTAATTTATTTTTACGATAATAATTACAAAGCTGTTTGCACGGATAACAAACGAAATATAACTTCATTACTTGTTTATAAAACAATAGCGGAACAGATCGCAACGGTCAGAGAATAGTTATATAAAGATCGCGTATGTGTTAATAAAAAATAGGTACAAATAACTGCGTTTAAGACAAAACTAACAACCCCACATAAACCAGAGTCTATTTCTTCGAATTTCTTAATTCTATCAATCCCATATTTCTTTTACATATCTCTAGCTTGGGACGAAACAATGCCTTGGTCAGCCCATCTGTAATCATCTCCTCCGTAGGAATGTATCTCAAGTTGACATCCTTCTTGTCGATATGCTGTCGGATGAAATGGTGTCTCACGTCGATGTGTTTGCTTCGTGGTAACCTGCGGTCTTGGTCAAGTCCACTGCTCCTTGATTGTCACAATATAAAGTTATGCCAGAATCTACTGAGCTCGGATAGATTTCTCGGGCTAGAGATTCAAGCCATAACGCCTCCTAACATGTAGATAACAAGGCCATATATTCTGCCTCCGTCGTGGACAAAGCTGTCGTGCTCTGCTTCTTGCTCTGCCAAGACACAGGTCCTCCCTGAAATATAAATATACTACCTGTGGTAGAGCGTCTCTCATCGAGCTCCTTAGCCCAATCGGCGTCTCCGTAGCCTTTAATGGTGCGATTTCCGTCCTTGCTGAACTGCAGCCTTGTGCTCGTGGTCCCTCGTAGGTAACGGAATATTCGCTTGACGGCGTTCCAATGAGCTCTCCCCGGGTTATTGGAAAATTTGCTCACCATGTTGACGGCATGCGAGATATCCGGTCGCGTTCCCTGACTTGCGTACATAAGGCTGCCCATAGCCTCTCGGTAAGGTATCTTCTTCATCTCCTCCCGCTCTGCATCTGAGGATGGACACTGTTCCTTCGACATCTTCTGGTTGGGGTCTTCCGGCGTATACACTGGTTTGCATTCCTCCACACCATATTCATGAAAAATCTCTTCTACATAATTTTTTTGGTCCAACCAGACGGTACCGCGCTTCTCGCCTCGTGATACTCTCAGTCCCAGCAGATGCTTAGCCTCTCCTAGGTCCTTTATTTTTAATTTCCCAGCAAGTTTTTGCTTGGTGGTCTTTAGGAGCTCTTCACTGTTTGATAGTATGATTATGTCATCCACGTAGATTCCAATGATAAGTTTCTTTCCTTCTTGTTTGAAATAAACGCAGGGGTCCGTTTTCGACTGCTTAAGTTGCATCTCTTGCAGCGTCTGTCTCAGTTTCCGATTCCAGAGCCTGCCGCTCTGTTTCAGACCATACGAGGGTCGCTTGAAAAGTCCGTGCAAAATCAGAGAGATGGCACTACTGGTGCGTATCGAGGTTATTTTCAGTTAGTAGCATCTCTTGGAAGAACACACACCAAGTTTCAGCCAGATCGGTCTATTTCTTTGTGTTTGGCATTTGTTTGAATCGAGAGAGGCGAGTGATTTTCAATGGAGAATTCAAAATGGACGAAAAAGAATTTCGGGTGTTGATTAAACATTACTTTATGAAAGGCAAAACGCCTCAGGAGATTAAAGAGAAGCTTGATAAACATTATGGTGACTCTCCACCTTCTATTAGAACAGTTTATAAGTGGTTTCAAAATTTTCGAAGTGGCCATATGGGCACAAGTGACGCTGAACGTTCTGGACGCCCTGTTGAGGTCACTACTCCAGAAATCATTGATAAAATCCATGATATGGTGATGGATGACAGAAGATTGAAGGTGCGTGAGATTGCTAGTGCTGTGGGCATCTCGAATGAACGGGTACATAATATTTTGCACCAACATTTGGGCATGAAAAAGCTATCCGCAAGATGGGTGCCGCGATTTCTCACGATTGACCAAAAACGAAATCGTGTGAAGTGTTGCAAGGACGGTTTGCAGCTGTCTATTCTCCAGACTTGGCTTCCTCGGACTATTATTTGTTCCCCAATATGAAGAAATGGCTAGCGGGAAAAAGATTTTATTCAAACGAGGAGGTGATTGCAGAAACGAATGGCTATTTTACAGACTTGGACAAATCCTATTATTCGGAAGGGATCAACAAACTAGAGCAGCGTTGGACGAAGTGTATAAGCCTAAAAGGAGACTATGTTAAAAAATAAAAAAGGTTTATCCCAAAAAATGAAGTAGTTTTCATTTTTGCACGGACTTTTCAAACGACCCTCGTAAATGGCCTTCTTCAACTTCCAGACTCCTCGATATTCCGGGTCCTGAATTTCTGGTGGTGGTTGCACGTAAATCTCCTCGTCAATTTCCCCGTGTAGATATGCTGTCACCACGTCCATTTGGTGCATCTTGAAACAAAATTTGCAGCTAAAGCACAGAGAACATTTATTGAGGTATACCTTATTACTGGTAAGTACGTCTCTTGGTAATCAATCCCTTTTGTCTGTTTGCAGCCACGCGTTACTAGTCTGGCCTTGTACACTTGTCTCGCCTGATACACTCTTCTTCAATCGAAACACCCATTTTGTTGTCTAAGATCCTGCCGTTCTTTGGTGGAGCAGACCACTCCCACGTCTTGTTATCAAATAATGAATTATTTTCTTCTTCGATGGCTTCTAACCAACGCTTCCAGTTTGGTCGATCTAGAGCTTCTTTGACGGTTGCTTGGTCCGTCGCTAAACTCCCCATTGTAAAATAAGAGACATAACCATCGCGAACGACTAGCTTCGATATTCTTGCTGATTTTCTTGGAAACGCTGCGCCGGTCGTTGGAATTTTCCGCTTCTTGGTTGACTTGACCTGACGAATCCGCCCCGTTCTCTTCAGCAAAGTCTGACCCGTATTCTGAGTCGCTTTCCTCTACTGCAGTGTGTTCAGTCTTGTCAGTTCGTGAGTCTGATGTACAATCGTTTTCAGCCTCTTCATCAGCTTCCCCTTTGACCTGTTCATTGTTTTCGTCAGCCTCTCCTTCAGCTTCCTTTTCAACCTGTTTATTTTTTTCGAATACTAGTAAAGGGGTTTCCACCATTCCTTCTTCTTCTCGTAGTTTCAATTCTTCTAAAAAGACGAAATCTCTGCTACGCACTATTTCATGGGTTTTCGGGTCAAGTAACCTATAGCCTTTCGAGGCTTGGCAATTACCCACAAAAATCTTTTCTTCGGCTTTGGCGTCCCATTTCTTTCTATTTGCTTTCGGCACATGTACGTACGCCTTACAGCCAAATGATCGTAAGTGACTCAAGCCCGGTCGATGTCCAATCCACGCTTTTTCGGGCGTTTTTCCGCTGACTCCCTTTGTGGGTGACCTATTGATTAGGTAAACAGCTGTCGAGACTGCTTCAGCCCAATAAGTTTTGGGTAGCTCTGCCCCGATCAACATGGACTTCGCCTTCTCGATAATTGTGCGATTTATTCGCTCTGCGACCCCGTTCTGTTGCGGTTTATGGGGGATTGTCAGCTGATGCCTGATACCTAAACGTTTGAGACCTTGTTCCATCGTCTTGTTCACGTACTCTCTTCCGTTATCAGTCCTCAGGATGCGAATTTTCTTTGACGTCTGTCTCTCGACGCTCGCTCTGAATTCTGTGAAAATCTCCGGTACTTCACTTTTCTGCTTTAAGAAGAACACCAAGACCTTTCGAGTAAAATCGTTTATTAACGTTAAGATATACCTTAATCCAGCTAGCGATGGCGTTTCCATGGTCCGCACAGATCTGAGTGCATCAGCTCCAGCTTCTCACTGGCCCTTTTGCCTTCCTTCGGAAATGGGGTACGGTGGTGCTTGCCTTTGATACAAGCTATACACTGTGTTTTGTTCGAAGATTTGATCGATATTCCTCGAGCCATTCCCTCGCTGAATACATTGGCGCTCCGATCGTTGAGGTGTCCAAGTCTTCGGTGCCACAATTCCGCTGTCTGTATCCTTTGCAGCAAAATAAATTTTTTCTCTAGACGTCTCGAGTTTGAATATACCCCCTTCGTCAACCATGGTCGCCATTTGCTTTCCTGTCTCATCTTCAATGCAGCTACCCTGCGGCGTAAAATAAACTAATAATCCTTTTGCTACCATTTTACTCACCGATAGCAGATTGACTGCGCTGTCCGGTACGTGGATACCATCCTTCGCCGTGATCTTCTCGACTCCTGTCTCCGTAAGCAACTTTATTTTAGCGTCGCCGATTGCTTCAGCTTGCATGCTGCTCCGGTTTGCTGTTGAGATGCTTCCTCCATTGTACGTGGTGACCGTTTCGAGATTACTACGTTCTGATGTGATGTGCGTCAAAGCACAAAAGTGTACGTACCAAGCGCTTTTCGTGATTTCTTGAGATGTGTAATAGGCTGCGAATGTTTTCTCCTTGCTCTTAGATTCACCTTCCGAATGCTTCTTTGTAGAATCGGAGTTCTCAGCCGTATTTTTCAGACACTTGTTAGCGTAATGCTTTTTTTGGTGACATTTGAAACATTTCTGGATCTTCTTTTTCTTTCTTTTAGAAAAGAATACACTTTCCTTACTTACGCTTCCCGTATATCCTTCACTTCCTGGAGTAGTTTGGTCTTGACGTAGTCTGCAGTGATTGCCTGCCCAGAGCTCTCTAAGCCCATAATCATGGGTTTGTATTCGTCGGGTAAACCCGTCAATAGCAATACTCCGACCCAATCGTCCAGCACAGGCATGTTGAGTCCATTAAGTTGATGTGCTGTAGATACTATTATATTCACATACTCATCGACGGATTTGCAATTTTTGAGTTGTGTGGAAACAAGAGTTTTCAGTAGATTAACTTTTCGCGTGAGGCCTGACTCTTCAAATGCCTCCCGCAACTTTTCCCAAACTTCTCTTGCCGTCGTTGTATTCTGGATGTGAACGTAATTAATCGGATCGATCGATAGCAATATTCGTGATCTTGCCTTAATGAGCTTTTTGTTGTCCACGGCGTGATCTCCCGCTCCGACGATGCATTCCCACAGATCTTTATACTGCAGATAGCTATCCTCCATAGCTATCTTCCATGTCGGATAGTTTTCTCGTCCTTTCAGCTTCTCCACCGCTGGTAGACTTAACGCCGACAAACTCGACATCTTTCGCGTGTTTTAATGAAGTTGGGTTACCGTGCAAAATTCCTTTTTCACGAGCCACAAATATCGAAGGTATTGTCTTTCTCTCGCTACTCGGTCTTTTCTTATCAATTATTGCGATACGTCCTCTGAGCCCATAACCTGATGGCGCAGGATAAATAAATATTTAATTTATTCTTACAATAATAATTTTTATAATAATTACAAAGCTGTTTGCACGGATAACAAACGAAAGATAACTTCATTACTTGTTTATAAGACAATAGCGGAACAGATCGCAACGGTCAGAGAATGGTTATATAAAGATCTCGCGTGCGTGTTAATAAAAATATAGGTATAAATAACTGCGTTTAAGACAAAACTAACAGAATATACTCAAGTTTTTTGGCCGTAGAATCACATAGTGACAACCAGAAAACTGTAAAAAACAAAAGACAAAAAAAAAGAGGGATCATAAATGGTTCATCTTTGAGATCTTAAGAAGTAGGTTAAAAATTTAATTTTTAGGGTTGTTACTTATTTTACCAGCAAATGAATTTCATCACGTAATTTTACAACTAAAAACTGTAAGAAGAAAAATAAAAACAAAAAATGGAAGATCATAAATAACCCATTTTTGCTTCCTCATAGTTATTCATTTCACCGAAATTTCTGTAACTCAAGAACTAATCAACCAAATCTTAAAGAATTATACATATAAACTAGGGGTAGAAAAAATTGAACAATATAATAGAATTAAAAAAACATTGCCAATATAATAAAAAAGTGTGCAAATTAGAAACTTGCACATTGTTTCATTATAATTTTTTTTGCTAATAAAGCTTTCTCTGAGAAAACCAATCAATTGTATGTATGCTAATAATTTGGCAAATTTTTCATAGAGGAACTATGAAATGAAACTTTATAAGCAAAAAAGAATAATGAAGAAGCAATGTGTAAGTTTCTAACACACTTTTTAATTTTTTATCCTTTTTTTTACCCACTTTGACAGCAAACGGATGTCACGTGATTCTGCGGCCAAAAAACTAAAAAAAATATTACAAGTTTTACTTCCCGACTGCGGGCAAAAATCGACCACTTTTTAACCTACTTCTTAGCTAATTGGTAACCGCCACATTGGATCCACCATTTTTAATTTTGTAATCTCCCCATATTCGTTTAATGACTTTGACAACACATTCCCTCTCGTATCAATTTTGTCACTCTGTATTTGGAGAAAAAAAATGGAGGGTTATTAATGGCTCATTTTTGGGGTTTTTACTCTTTTTCCCTATACTCTGACGGCAAACGAATATTATTACATGATTCTACGGCCAAAAAACTATAATACCCCGATGCCCCGACCAATATGCCCCGGTGTCGAATTGGTATACGACGCCCGAACGGAATACGGGAGAATTGCCAAATTCGAACCCTGGCTGGGGTAATATTTTTCGCAATAAGTTCTTTACAGTGATTTTAATATTAAATCGATATCGATTTAATTAGGGAGAGGAAGGGGGATTTCTAATGTTTTAATAATAACTGTGTTTTAAGTCCGACAAATAATTGGCGCGCAGTATAATATGTTGGAAAATAATATGAAAATATTATTAAGCTATCTAAGATCAAAGCTTGGACCGTAAATGGCTCTTTCCTTTGTCTATTGATTGTAATATTATGTTATTACATATTTGAACCCTCCATTGCTCTCTTATGAGACAAACGCTCATATTAAAGTAAAGTTCACTAAACTTGAGATTAGTTTTTTTATTATAATTGATTAATCCAATCTCAATCCCAATCCGTAGTGTAACACGGGCTTAAGACTGTGTTGAGCTGAAAAAACAACGCCGCACTAATATAGTGACACGTGTACAGGCTCGGCATAGCGCTCATATGCGACCACTAACGTTTGTTTGCTAAACGAGGACAATGGAGTGTTAATCCAATAAACTGCGTGCGCGTTGATCATTATTGACTTAACAGGTAAATCAGGCTGATAAGTCAGGTTACTACTATGACCCAGCAAATTATGCACTTCACTATACGTATTATTCATGATTAAAATTGAGCCTAATCTTATTATTAATTTCTCAAATTTTATAGCTACGCATGGTATATGAAACAAGATTTGGAAAGACTATTACAAGTGCGCAGACGTGTGAACATTTTACCGCTTGGTAGTGGTGCAATATCAGGAAATCCTTTTTCAATCGATCGTCAGTTTTTGGCCACAGAACTTGGGTTCGACGAAATTACTCAAAATAGTATGCATGCTGTTGGAGATCGAGATTTTGTCGGTATGTTTTACAGGTATAAAATGCCTATTTTAGATTTAAAAAATTGATAAATAGCGATAGACTAAATAATGTAACAATATCTTGTAGGGGAGAAGGGGTTGGTTGTGACACTTTTTGGAAATTTCTTGTATCTAGTATTGTTATTGATCTTACTGGTCGGATAACGCTATCATTCAAAAAAGCAGTTTGTAGTCTTTCAAAAACCCTATATTTCTTTCGCTTTGTTCATGTGCAACAGCAGTGTACAGACACTTGAACAAAATGATGCAAGTGTCACAACTAACCCACCCGTGAGAAAAGGCGACAGCCGTTATTTGTTAGCATTGTTGTTTTTCGTCAATAAGTTCTTACTATGACAGTGACGCAATTAAAAATGTCAGTAATGATTAGTTGAATTCATGACTGCTTTTGTTATATGCATAAACAAAATTGATTAAATCAAATAATTATAATAATATTGAAAAATTATCCAACAATTATTAATTCTCCAAAATTGTTATACATTTTTAGTCTGTATCGTATTCAAATTATTCATGAGATTTAGGAGTGTCATAATCAATCCGCAAGATTAAGGTTTAACATTACGGCCTCTAGGTCCTTAACCTCCCTCCCAGGAAACTGTAGCATCTAACATAGATGTATATGTAACATTATACTAGTGTTATAAATGTCACATGTAATATTACTTGTGTAGGTAAATGTTATGTTCTGGTATAGCTCTATGTCAGCAACTTTGAATGCATCATTTATAGTATTTATGCATATCAGATATATTTCAAATGATATATTACTGTAACATAACATAGAAATAATTATATGTTACATATTTTTCTATATCTGTGTCATTATATACTCCGGAAACACCGATATATAATAGTTATAAAGTCTTAATATACCGAAATGTAACACATAATATAACGTGTTGCATAGTTATTCTTTAACGAAAAGTCAGGTGATACTGTTCGGCACGCCGTACTTTATATTCACTCGTTATGAAAGAGTTATCAGGATGGACCGTCAACGCAACGCAAATAAGGAAATGGCCAGAACTTTAAGTAAAAAGCGTAAGAAGACGGGCTAATTGGAAAGAGAAACCTTCACTTGCGCACAGTACAATTGGACACGTTGCAATTGCACACCGTGTTATTAGACACAAAAAATTGCGCACCGTTCGATTGGACATAGTTAAATTGCGCACAGTTCTATTGCGCACAGTTCTATTGCGCACAGTTCTTTTGCGCACATGTTCAATTGCGCACATGATCAATTGCGCACATGATCAATTGCGCACAGTTCTATTACGCACAGTTCTATTACGCACAGTTCTATTACGCACATGGTGTACACACACACACACACGCGCGGGGGGGTGCAAGGGGGGCCTTCGGCCCCCCTCCCGCACCCCCTCCGCTGGTAGGTTAGGTGGACCTCGCTTTATGAGAACTGTGCGCAAAATAACAGTGCGCAATTGAACATGTGCGCAATTGAACGTGCGCAATTAATCATGTGCGCAATTGAACATGTGTGCAAAAAAACTGTGCGCAATTGAACCGTGTTCAATCAAACAGTGCGCAACTTTATGTGTGTAATAGCACGGTGTGCAATTGCAACGTGTCCAATTGTACTGTGCGCAAGTGAGCCTCTCGCATTGGAAAGAAGTAAAAGGAAAGTAATTACGATCAATTTACACTGTATATAAGAGTCGTTATATTTCACACGGTACATAACTCGCGTAATCGACAGCCCATTGTTCGAGCTGTAGTAACTCGGTTAAACTTAACGGTAATAACGCCGGCACGGAATACATAGGGCTTGGCCCCTCCAACGTACTCGATACCACGACCGATCGCTTCGGCTGCAGGGTTGCCAGGTTTTGGCTACATCAGTACGTCAGTCTTGGCAACCAAATGCGCCACATGGCGCCAAAACGTTTGAAAACGTTTAAAAAGCATATATACAGGACAGATTTAATTTATGGAACTATCCCATTGTCGTAATTATTTAACTCTTTTAGGCATATTTTAGGCATCAAAAACGGGAACTATATTTTCAATAAAAGACGCACAGAAATATGGCACAAAGAAATAAACAATATGCCTGCTTCCTCTTTTTGTGGACAGTATCCGACACAACACATGCGCTATCGCAAACATTATATGATTATTTCTAATAGCTCGTTAGCATCTTACAAAAAATTTCTAACGTCATACGGTATACTATTTACATCGTAACTTAATTAATAGCTATTCTAACCTTTGCAGAATATCTCGTCGGCATTCGTAGAAGCGATATAAGTATATAGCGATTTTATCAAAAATTCACTAATAAACGAATTTATTTGTTCACTATTGCAAACAACTTATCGCTCTTCTTTATTCACTTTCTTTCATAATATATCGTTGTAAATATGCAATCAAACTTGTCGCGCCGTCGCGGTCAACAAATCTGTAATATAACATTTACATTGTTGAGTAGGAAATTGCAACTAACATGTAAGTTACATGTAACTTGGTGTTTGTTGGGAACACTCAATTCCTATCAAAATTTTACATAACTTCAAATAAACATATCTCCACGAAAAATTGTATTTAAAAATTTTTTTGTTTTAAAGTTTTTCTTCTGAGTCGGTTCTTTATTACTGAGGATCGTGACCACATGAATCGTGAACCATCCGTCGCCATGACTCCCTGTCCTCAGCTCGGCGTATCGCTTCGTGGATGGATCCCTGCGTAGCCCCCCTGTCCGCATCGCACCACCTGGTCGGGGATCGGCCTCTGCTTCCCCTCCCCTCGACATGACCAGCGACAATGAGCCTTTCTAAGCTGTCCGGCTCGCGTCTGGAGATGTGTCTAAAGAACTCCAAGATGCGCCTTAGGCAGATCGTAGATAGGCGAGTTTTGATCCCAAGCTTCTGCAAGACTGACGCGTTTGTGCGACGGACCGTCCAGGGTATATCCAGCATTTTCCGCCAGCACCACATTTCGAGCGCATCTATCCTGCTCCTCATTCTTGTCTTTAGTGTCCATGTTTCGGTGGCATATAGAAATATTGAGAAAACCAAGGACTGGACCAGTCGGACCTTGGTCTTCCTGCCTAGTGTCAGAATAGAGTCTGGTTAGAATACAGAGTCTGGCCGTAGACCTATTTTTATTGGTCAAAATCGCAGGCCCCTCAAAATGGCGGAACGAATTACAGTGTACATAGACACACCACTACATTGCTAGACACTCACACAGTAATCATACATACACTTATGCACTAATCCCTTGTATACAGACATGAGACACACGCCATTTTTAGGGGTCTGTTAGCCAGACTCTGTATTCTAGGGACAATATTCCTGCCTATGCCACGATTCCTCCAGATTTTGCCGAGCCGCCTCATAGCATCCTTTGCCATCTGGCTGGGGCGGCTTATTTCCCTGTCGCAACTTCCATCGTTGCTGATTAGGGAGCCCAAGTATACGAAGTCCGAAACCACCTCCAAATTCCGGAGCTTGTGTGAGCACTGCAGGGTCCGGCACGATAAATGAAGATCAGTTTAGTCTTGCTTCTGTTTATGTGGAGCCCCAGTTGCACACTTTTGGTCTCCACTCTACGAAGCAACTCTGCCAGCTCGCTTTTGGTTGCACCCAAGATTGTGGTGTTGTCCTGAGATTGCTGACTTTTCTCCCGGCTATTCGTAGACGTCGCTGTTTTCAATAAATTTTAAAGGCGACTAATTTCTTAAATGGAACTCCCCATTTTGTATTGCATATTCTTGTAGCCCTTGCCGAGACGTTTTCAAAACACTATAATAAAGTATTTTTTTTATTAATTACTTTCCGTGTTATGAGGCTCGAAAGTTATCTGATAGAGATAAAGTCAACTTTATTAAAGCAATTAAATTCAAGCCAAAGCATAGTCCGGATAAGGATCACTTTGACTCCAGAGAGGTTGTGGTCACTCTTGTGGGGTCAATTCAAGAAATGGACAGTATTGAGTTAAACAATGGACATTCAGATAAAAGTAATTCACAAAGAGTTTACCGCTGGCATTGGCGTTACCCAATGTGCACCACGAGGAGGTTGCCGATCGGATTATGCACATCGTATGGCCCTGAAAAGGGCCGATTGTGTGTGTGTTTACACAAGGTGTTCAAAAACACGTCTATTCACTTGACTGCATAAACGTAACTTACGACAAAAGTCGTCACGCATCGATCGTCCGATGCAATTGTCAGGTTTTTGGGCGGATTGCAAACGACTTATTTTAGTCGCAAGGGTTGGATTTCTTATAGGTAACGACTCGCTGTTGCTAGGTACCGTAATTACTTATGATATACGTTGTGCGCTCAAAACAAGGGTAAGATGACGGTATTATTTATAGACCTTGCTCGGGGGGGGGGGGGGGGGTAAAACCGTCCCCGGATTCGCGAAAGTTCTATCGAGATTGTGAGATTTAGCAACTCGAAGGACCACGGGGGGGTACAATGTCCCCTCGCGACAAGTTAATGACGAATGAATTAATGAGTGCCCGATGCACTCGTGCGAAAAGCGACAAATTAACGAACAAACGAAATTAAGTGTACGATGCACGCAACGAAAGCGAAGAGACTCACCGTGTCGTTGCCCCGGCGCCCTTCTGGGGAATGCTCGTTCTACCAGTCTCGTCCTTCCCTCTCGTTAGCGGGCCCTCCGTGATAGCGGGAGAAGCAGGCAGGCAGGCAAAGAGTTGAGCAAGCAAAGCGTGCAATAGCAGGCAGGCAGGCAAGCAAGCAGGCAGGCATGCACGACACTCGAATAATGATACTTACAAGGGGCATTCGGCAACTCAAAAATTAAAAAAAATTTGAAACTGCATAGTAATAGAGTAGTAGGACCTAATAACGAAACAATTTTTTGTTGGGGCTATAAAAAACGGTTTTAGGGGAAAAACAACCCCACGAAAAAAATCGGTTTTTCTCTTTCGAGTCGAGCCGAATATCTCCGAAACTATAAAAGATTGAAGAATGTCCTAAAATGGAAATTAAATGCTTTGAAAAGTACTTTAAAATAATAACAAAAACAATTTTTATTTTCTTTATTTTTAAAAATATCCTCCCCACTAACCATATTTTTTCCAAAATTTTAAAAATTGTTTATCATCAAATAAAAGGTTCTTTTTTATAAATTCAACCATGTATGATAAAGTTATGTTATAAAAAACTATTTTCGAGAAATAATTACAAACGCCGCTGTAAACAGTCTATCCGTGTCCGTCCATGCGCTCGATTATTCACGCAACACGTTCCGTTCGCTTCTTTTATAGAAGAAGAAAAGTACAATAGCAAATACATTTGAAGGACATACTATATGTATATAATTATGAGAGTTTCTATCGCACAATATAAACATATATCATAATATAACATAATAATATAAAAAACGGAATAATTTTTTGATGAGATAAAAAACTATAACTTTAAACGATTACAATTCTAGAGATCTAATATTCTTTTCATGAGTAGATTGATATTAAAGTAAAAAATGCGACAATAATGTAATGTACAATACAATTTATTAATGAAAAACAAAATATTTATCTCTAATTAATAAAATCGTCAATAATTCGTATGTGATTTTTCCTATTATTTTGTACGTTATAACATATTTATTATATATAAATATTATTTATATAATCGTGTCTGCTTACAAATATTGCTACAAATATTTAGCATCGTTACCAAGTATTGCGAGAACGTATAACTTTTGTTACATTAAACAAAAGTATAACTTTTGTTACATTAAACAAAAGTTATACAAAGTACCAAAAATCGTTTCTTCGCAATACTTGTAAGAAATTAATGTGACAAATAAAAATTTATAGGCTGAACTTCCGAATAGCCCCTACCTCCGAATTTGATGAAACTTGCAGCAATTGTTGACCATTAGAGAACACGTTCATACCATAAAATATTTGTACAGAAACAATTAGGAACAGAGAAATTGGCGTCAAAAATTCAAAACTTTCATTCTAATTTATAGACAATCTAGTGGTTGAATTTTGATGAAACTTGAGTAGTGTAGGTTAATAGGCCCTACCCCACACCGATTTCTCTGTGATCACATGCGCATGCAAGAAGTGTGCAAATTTGAAACATTATTGCGTGACAGAGGCCCTAGATGGTGATTTGGGGGTAAAACGCCTAGGGGGAGTTTAGAGGGGCGAAGCCCCCCGGTGGGTGTAAGGGGGCGCAGCCCCTCGAAAGGGGGTCCAAAGGGCGAAGTCCCCGGCCAGGGGGGTTCGGGGGGCGGAACCCCCCGACTTTGATATAACACTTTTGCAAAAGCAACATCTATTATGAAAACAAGACTTAATCTGGTAGAAAAAACTGTCGTGAAACAGGTGTTGGCAGAGAGGGTGGTTATGGGGAGAGGGGCAACGCCCTACCTTGCGTAGGGGTCTTGCTAATCTTTTCTGTATCTATTTTTAGTATATTGTAGACTCATCTATTTAGTAAGGCGAAGATTTAATAGATATATAAATCCTTATACACGCCAAGTGAATGGAACGTTCTACCTTGCGTACGGGGCCTCACTAATATTTTCAGTATTCATATTTTTAGTATATGGTAGACTCATCTATTTAGTAAAGCGAAGATTTAATACAGATATTCATTTATTATTAATCTATAGTCCGAAAGCGTTTTTCTCTTGTCATGAAGCATCCTCTGTCGCTTAGCGGCTCGCGGCCGCGACTGTGATTGCGATTACGTCTCTTGACCAATGAGAAATGTCCGAATTTCCAGCAGCTTCTTTCTCATTGTTCAAGAGACGTAATCGCAATCGTAGTCGCGGCATCTCGCGGCCGCGAGCCGCTAATCTGATACGGGCTTTAAATTTTTTATTTTGCTTTTGAATTTTTGATCTAAGTTTTGGTTTCTCTTTGCTGTTCCTACGTTTATATGTATGTTTATATGTACTGTCAGTACACACATATTAATATGTAATCAGTAATCATTAATTAGTAATTAGTAAATCATACAATTTACCATTTGTATTTTTTTAATTTCTCCGTTCCTACTTGTTTCTGTATAAAATCCTTTATGGTGTGGGCGTGTCCTTTAATGCTCTACAATTGCTGCAAGTTTTATTAAATTTGGAGGTAGGGGCTATTCGGAAGTCTTACCCAATATATGTATACCTACAAAATTAGTCTTACCCAATATATACCTACAAAATACGATAAAACAAAGTCACCTCTTCGACCAACGCTCGCAAAATTACAGCATTTTACACTCTATTTCTCCAATGATATATGTATATTTATATTGTGCGATAGAAATTCATAATTATATACATATATTATGTCCTTCAAATGTATTTGCTATGGTACTTATCTTCTTCTATGAAAGTAGCGAACGGAACGAGTTGCGTGAATAATCGAGCGCATGGACGGGTAGACTGTTTACAGCGGCGTTTGTAATTATTTCTTTAAAATATTGTAGTTTTTCATAACATAACTTTATCATACATGGTTAAATTCGTAAAAAAATAACCTTTTGTTTGGTGATAAACAATTTTTAAAATTTTGGAAAAATATGGTTAGTAATAAGAGTATTTTTAAAAATAAAGAAAATAAAAATTTTTTGGGTCATTATTTCAAAGTTCTTTTTAAACCATTTAATTTCTATTTTGGAACATTCTTCTATCTGTTATAGTTTCGGAGATATTCGGCTCAAAAAAGAAAAACCGATTTTTTTCGAAGGGGTGTTTCTCCCCTAGAACCGTTTTTTAACCAAAACAAAAAATTAGTTTGTTATTATGTCCTACTACTTTATTATTATGCAGTTTTAGATTTTTTTGAATTTTCAAGTTGCCGAATGTCCCTTGTTAGATATGCACTTGTCAACGACAATGTAGCTCGAGAAACGTGTGCTCTCTTCCACGACTGTCTGGTGAGTCCGCGTGTCTCCGTTGTAAACGAAGACGACTTAACTTGACGACATCCGAATGGTGAGAGAGTGCTTCGGCACTCTTCGGCTCGCGGTTCTGCGAAATAACGGCGCGAGCGAGTATCAATCGTTTTTGTAATTGGGGATGTCACCCGCGGGCGGGCAGCACCGGATAGGTGAGTGGCGTGAAAATCGATAAATTCCTCGATCGCAATCCGCCAACGCGAGTCACCAAGATAGAAAACCGAATTACCGACGGGTAACATGCTAATACTAATTACCCGAGAAAACAAACTATACGAGTAAATAGATTAAAAACTAACTATTCTACTAACTAACTATATACAACGGTGAGCGCCTAACAGACTTGAAAGCGACTTTTGGCTCGGTGGATAAGGAGGTGTTAATTAAAGGGGCAGAGGAGTGAGAGAGGAATTAGTAAATAGAGTGGAAGAAGTATTGAGAAAGACAAAGAGTAAGGTGAAAGTGGGGAGGCAAAGTGGAGGAGTATTCTGGATGGCGAGGGGTGTGAGACGGGGCTGTCCACTGAGCCCATTACTCTTTAATTTGCCAATCGCGGATATGGAGGACTACATGAGGAAAAGAGGTTTGGGATAGGTGGGACTGAGGGGAAAGAAGATATATACGCTGATGTATGCAGATGACGTAGCACTAATGGCGAAAGAAGAACAAGATATAAGATGAATGATTAGTAGATTGGAAGGATATCTTTATGGGAAAGGATTAATGCTGAGCACGGAGAAAACAAAGTTAATAAGATTCAGGAAGGGAGGAGAGAGGAAGAAGAAGTTTGACTAGAGGTGGAAGGGAAAGAAGATAGAAGTCAAGGAATTCAGGTATCTGAGATATACAGTGAGGGAAAACGGAAAACTGGAGGCACACATAAAAGAAAGGAAAAGGAAGGCGGCGTTTGTGAGGAAAGTATGGGGGATAGGGAAAAGAATGTGGAAAAGGATTGAAAGAGAAGTATCTGGTTATGATACGCTGGTATGCACGGTGATGGAGTATGGAGTTGAAATTTGGGGGTAGAGGAAAAGGAGGGAGATTGAAGGCATACATGAGAGATATTTAAGATAGACATTCGGACTAAATTGGAGGACTTCAGGATACATGGTAAGGGATGAGTTAGAGAGAGAGAGAGAGAGAGAGAGAGAGAGAGAGAAGATGAGAGGTAGAGTTAGTAAGAGAGCGAAGTTGGAAAAATAATTGGAACAGGGTAATAGAGAGGAAATTGCAAGAAAATGCTATGAAGAGATGAAGGATAGGTGGAAGAAAGGAAAGATAATGGGAAAATGGGAACAGGAAAGAAGAGAATATATGGAAGAAATGGGAGTAAAGACGGGAGAGGATGAAGGATTAGAGTATGAAAACTTGGAAAAGAGAGAGAGAAGCAGATACAAAAAAAAATTAGAAAAAAATTATGGACTTAAAATACAACAAATAGTATGACTTCCGTTTTCGGTGCGATTAGGACCGACACGTGGGTGACAGAGCGAATCTTTTGCTGACTAGAAAAGCAGTCTAGAGAAGTGTCTAGTAAAGGTGAAAGTGGGAGTGAGAGAGAGAGAGAGTGGAGGTGAGAGAGTGAGAGAGAGTGAAGGGAATAAGGGCAAGGGCTGGGAAAGGATTAGAGGGAAGACTAGAGTCGAGGGACAAGTGACGGCTCGGGGCGCGGAATAATCGTAGTATAGAGAGGCAACGGGAAAAGATCAAGGAGATACGGCAGCGCGCAAAAAGGCATAGACTACATAGGACATAGAGGGTGGAGTGAGAGTAAATAAACGCAGGAGATGAGCGATTCAAAGGAAGGCAAGATGGAGGGAAATGTAGGAGCTGTTAGAAGAATGGGGGGGAAGGAGAGAGAAAGAAGATGAAGCATGGGGAACTTAGAGGAAATATGGAAAAGGAAAAGAGACAAACTTGACAAGAGTGGGGGGGAGGACGTTTTTCAGAAAAGCAAGAAAGCGCCTAGTTCACCAAAAGAAGAGAAAATGGAGGGGGAGAAGGGCATAAAGACATGAGAAAGATGATGAAAAAAATGAGAGAGGACTGCAAAAGCTTTTTGGGAGAAATAAGGGAGGAATTTAAAGAGCAGGAGAGAAAAATAAAGGAGATTGAGGAAATGAGAAAGGAGTATAGGGAGCAGATGAAGAATTGGACAGAGGAGGGAGAAAAATTAAGAAGAGATATGGAAAAGGTAGAAAGAAGACTAAAAAATCTGGATGGAAAAATGGTGAAAAAGAGTGAGCGGGGGGGGAGAAGAGGTAGAGAACAAAGGAGAGGGAATGGAGGAAAGATTGAGGGAGATAGAGAGAAAACTGGAAAGAAGGGAGAAGGAAGAGAGGAGGAGGAACATTATAATAAAAGGATTGGAAGTAAGAGAGGGGAAAAGAAGAAAAGAGCTGAAAAATTATTGGAAATAATAGGGGCAAAAGTAAAGATAATGGAAGTTAAAAGAATAAGAAGAGACCTAGAGAAAGAAAGGAAGATGGTAATGCTAAGACTGGCAAGCGAGAAGAAAAAATGGGAGGTGATGAAGAAAAAGAAGAAGCTAAGAGGGCGGAAGGAAAGAACAGAAGAAGATTTGTCCTGGAAAGATAGGAAGACGAAATGGAGATTAAGAGAGATTGCGAGAGAGGAAGAGACAAAGGAAAGAAGAGTATGGATTAAGGCAGGAAGGATAAAGATAGAGAATTTATGGTGGAGCTGGGATGAGGAAGAGGAAGTATTAAAGGATGAAAGGGGAAATGTGAGAAGGGAGAAGGAGAAAAAGGAGGAAGAAAGGAGAAAAATTACGGAAAGAGGGGATGAGGGAAAGGAAAAAGAGGAGGAAGGAGAGAAGAAAATAGGGGGGTTGAAGTAAGAAACAAAGGGGACAATAGGGCAAGGGGAAATAGAGGGGGGAAAGAAATAAGGAATGGAAGATAATATTCTGGAATGTGGCAGGATTAGAAAACAAAGATAAAGAATTCTGGGAGAGGTTAAAGGGGGGAGATGTGATAGTGCTGGTAGAGACATGGATAGAAGAAAAGGGTTGGGGCAGAATAAAAAGTAGACTGCCACGAGGATATGAATGGGGGGTTCAATGGGCTAAGAGAAAAAATAAAAAGGGCAGAGCAATGGGGGGAATAATAATAAAAATGAGGAGGGAGCTGAAAGAGAGGGGTGTGGAAATGGATACAGCAAGAGAAGGACTGTTGATAGGAAGTGTGAAGATAAGAAAAGAAAGATGGAAAATTGTAGGGACATATATTAAAAAAGAAAAGATGGAGGAGACGGTTCAGGAGATTGGGCGGATAATGAAAAGAAAAGAGAAATGAACTTACACGATAATAGGGGGAGACTTTAACGCAAGGACGGGAAGGAAAGGAGGGGAAATAGAGGAGGAAGGAGAGGAGGAGGTCAGAGGAGAGAGGGAACCAAAAAGGAATTCGAAAGATAAAAAGGAGGATAGAGAGGGAAGGCTGCTAGTGAAATGTATGGAAGAGAGAGGATGGAAAATATTTAATGGGAATATAAGAGGAGATAAAGAAGGAGAATATACAATTACGGGAGGAAGAGGAGCAACGGTAATTGATTATGTGACGGGAGAAGGAGAAGTAAAGGAAAAGATAGAAAGGATGATAATAGGCGATAAGGTAGATTCAGATCATCACCCAATAGAGGTGGTGATAAAAGGAGAGGAGAAAGAAAGAGACAGAAAAGGAGGGGAGAAGAAGCAGGGGAATTTGGAATAAGGAGGGGTGTAAATTATTTAGAGAAAGACTATGAGAAATAGAGGGGGGGAGGGAGGAGGTGAATAAGGAATAAAAGGAAATGGAATTGAGAGTGACGGAGGCGGTGAAAAGGACAGAGGAAGAAGCAAAAGGGAGAGAGTCAGGGAAGAGTGGGTGGTGAAATGGAGAATGTAGGGAACTGAAGAAGGAGACAAGAAGGAAGCTTAGGGAATGGAGGAGGGAGAGGGGGGATATTGAGAAGTATAAAGAAAGGAAGAGAGAATTTAAGGAATTGTGCAAGAGAAAAAAGCAAGAGGAGAACAGAAGGTGGGAGAGGAAGGCTGAGGAAGCAAGGAGAGAATCGGAGGTATGGGAGATTGTAAACAGAGAGAGGAAGAAGAAAGGAAGGATAGAAAAGGGGATAGAGGAAGAAGAATGGAAAGAGCATTTCATGAGGCTACTGGGTGGAGTAGAGGAGAGGGTAGCGAGAGGGTAAGAAGAGGTGGGAAAAGAGAGAGAAAAGAGAGATAACGATGAGGAACGGGAAATAAGTATGGACGAAATGAGAAAGGTAATGAGAAATTTGAAGAATGGAAAGGCAATGGGGTTGGATGAGATTCCAAATGAAGCATGAAAGTTTGGGGGTGAAGAGCTAGAAAGATGGGCATGGAGGTGGGATGGCCAGAGGAATGGAAGGAGGGGTTAATAGCACCAATATTATAGAAAGGAGAAGGGAAAAGGGTTGAGGATTATAGGGGGGGGGAACTATGATGCCGTCTTTGTACAATTTATACACAGCGGTTTTGGCGGAGAGGCTAAGGGAGGAATTGGAAGGGAAGAAAATAATACCTCAAAACCAGACGGGTTTTAGGAAGAGAAGAAGAACAATAGACAACATCTACGTACTGAATTATCTAGTCAACAGAAGGCTGGAGAAGAAAGGGAGGAAGATGGTAGCATGCTTTGTTGACTTAAGGGCGGCTTTCGACTCGATAGATAGAGGAGTTTTGATAGAATCTATGAAAAAAAGAGGAGTGAGGGAGGGATTAATAGAAAAGATAGAGGAAATCCTGAGAGAGACGAAAATCAAGGTAAGGATAGGGAAAGAGATAGGGGAGAATTTTGGACAGGGAGGGGAGTAAGGCAAGGATGTCCACTTAGTCCGCTGTTATTCAATGTAATGATAGCAGATTTGGAGAAGGAAATGGAAAGAGTGAAATGGGGGGAATAAAGCTGGGGAAAAGAGGGTGTACAAGCAACGGCAGGAATGGTGTCTCGCGACGCGCGCGCGCGTCACGTATACATACAAAGCACGTAATTGAAAATTGTTTACGAAAATAAATCCACACATCTTGGAAAGAATGTCTCCCGCAAAACCATCTAGCAATTTATATATTTTTTTAAATATAACATCTATATTTTAACATTTTAGAGATAATAAATTTTCTCGCAAATATATATAAGATAATAATAAGTTAACATTAGAGATAGTAAGTTCTAGTAACTCATTCTGTTCCATTATCATTCATTTTGATTATAATGAAAAAGTTATTAATTACGCAATGATAAATGAATCAATATTGTAATTAATCAGGACGAGCGTGCACTTTTCTTATGGAAGTTATACTATATTTATATAGTATAATTAAATCATTCAAGAAAAAATTCATGTTATTTATTAATGTTATTGTTTATTATATTTCGCATCTATATTTGATATAATAATTAATAAAATTAATGCCGGCGCTCGGTGCACGCCAGACACCACTAAGCGATATCAGTATCACATCTTGTAACGCTCTCTCTCTCAATTGTCCGACTCGCGCTAAGAACGCAAAATCGGAGTATCCCCCACTACTTTTCCCCTCCCGCTCGGCTCCAAATCACACGTACGATACGTGCTATGTGTGTATGCGTGACGCGCGCGCGCGCGCGTGGCGAGACACCATTCCTGCCGTTGCTTGTACATGTAGGTGTACGCGGATGATATGGTGCTGATAGCATAAGATGAGGATCAAATGAGAAGTATGCTAGAAAGATTAGAGAGATATCTAGAGAGAAAGAAGCTAGAATTAAATACGGAGAAAACCAAGGTAATGAGATTTAGAAAGGGGGGAGAAAGAGAAAGTAAGAGAATATGGAGATGGAAAAAGAGGAGATAGGAGAGGTAAAAAAATATTGTTACCTAAAATATGTGTCAAAAAAATAAGGGGCAAGATGCTCAGATCAGAGAAAGGATTAGAAAGGCGGCGGCGGCAATGGGGAAGGTTTGGAGTATTGGAAAGAGAAGATTTGGAAAAGACTGGGGAAAAAGGATGTGGCTATTTTACAGACTGATATGGACGATTATGGGGTATGGGGCAGAAATATGGGGGTGGAAGGAGAGGGAAGGGATGAAGAGGGTGAAAGAGAGGTATTTAAAATGGGTGTTGGGAGTAGATGGAAGTTGCAAAGGAACAAGATGAGAGGAAAAGCAGGTTTGAGGACATGGATGTTTGAGAAGAAATTAGGAGACGGTAAAGGAAGTAAGTTAGCGAGGCTGCGTTGGGAGGAGATGAAGGGAAGAGAAAGGGAAGGGAGGGTAGGATCAAGCTGGGAAAGAAAAAGGAAGGAGTTCTTTTAGGAGAGAGGGGCAAAGATAGAGGAGATAGAAAGAGAGAAAGGAGAAAAAGAAGAATGGTTTGGAAATTTATACCGAAGGGACAAGGAGAAGCAGAAAAAAAAGATGGGAGAAGATTGAGAAGTTGGAATATAATAAATGGTACAAAATGGTAAAAGGGGTAGGAATACTGGGGTATTTAAAGAAGGGGTGGGGAGAGAGCAGAAGGGATGGTGGCAAAATATAAATTAGGGAATGGAATGAGAGAAAGCATGTACTGGGAAAAGGAAGAAAAGAAGAAATGTAGGTTGTGTGAGACAGAGATGGAATCATGGGAGCATGTTTGGGAAGAGTGTAGAGGGTGGAAGGTTGAAAGAGGGAGCTGGCAGAAGAATGTACTTTGGGTACTGGGGGAGGAAAGGGAAGGGGAGGAATGAATGTTGGAACTAGAGAGGGAGAAGGAAGAAAGGGAGGTGGGAGAGGAAAAAGAGGAGAGACAAGAGGATGAGGAAAGTAAAGGGCTGAGAGAGAGAGAGAGAGAGAGGGGGAGAGAGAAAGAAAGAGAGAGAGAAAGAAAAATTGATTGATTTATTATGCCCAAGCATAGGCTAGAGGGCAAAGATACAGTAAGCAAGAGACAGAATACGATATAATAATAGCCAAAAAATGGCAAAAATAAAACAGTAAAAGAAAAGAAAAGCTGAGTAGCAGATGTATAATGTCCGATGGTATCTTAATATATAACTTAAACTAATACTTAAAATTAAATAAACAAGAAAAGCCAAATAGTAGATAATTTTAATACTAAGCTTAGGAGCTAATAATTAACAAAGTTAATACAAAATCACAGATATAAGTAAAAATTATACATATGAAGGCCAGTAATGTCAATCAGACTCAGATGCAAGCAGAAACGAGCGAAGAAGATCTTTAAAAGTGTTTAGTAAAGATGCTGATGTAATGCTGTCAGGAAGAGAGTGCCATTGAAGATAGACGGAAAGAATTTTTGTAGGTAGTGGTTCTATAGAAAAGAATATGAAAGATATGTGATGATGAGGCTAGACGGTCTGATCTCCTCAACGTTGGGTCAGGAAGAGAGAAGAGTTCACATAAATAGGAAGGAAAACGCATGTAATGAATGCGATAAGTCTGGCAGCCAAGAAAATAAAGCCTTCTATTCTCGACTGAAAACCATCCAAAACGACGCCTGAACGGAGTAGCCATGATAAACGAGACAACAGTAATCAATATAAGGTAAGATCAAAGTATTGACAAGTTTGATTCTAATCATAGTGGAGAGAGAGTTCTTATTGAACTTGAGCTTATACAGAGCATGATGAACCCTTTGCGAGACATGCGAGACATGCTTTTTCCATGTCTCGCTTGTCTCGCAAAGAGAAAGAGAGAGAGAGAGAGAGAGAGAGAGAGAGAGAGAGAGAGAGAGAGAGAGAGAGAGAGAGAGAGAGAGAGAGAGAGAAAGAGAGAGAGGAAAAGGGGGTCGGACATGGTTCTTTGGAAACAACACGAGTAAGCAAGAGGAAACGGAAGTCCCAAAAAGGCGGGTGTGTGTGTGTGTGTAGGGAGAGAAGGAAGGGTACGGGATAAATGCGTGGGGACACGCGGACTCTACCTGGACTTTGGTTAGAAATAAGAGATAGAATAGTAGAATAAGGAATTAGGTTAAGATAAAAGATTTTGAGAAAATTGTAAACCCTACGGGGATATCAATAAATTACTACTACTACAACAAATAGTATAAAGAGATAAGGGTGCATGGGATACCGGGATATTTGAGGAAGGAGTGAACGGAAGAGAGATGGAGTATGGTTATAAGGTTTAGACTCAATAACGAAATTAAGGAGGGACTGTATTGGGAAGAAAAAAGAAGATGTAGGATGTGCGGAAGGGAAGAGGAGTCATGGGAGCATGTTTGGGAGAGATGCTCGAGATGGAGGAGTTAAAAAGGAGAGGGATGGCAGAAGGTGGTAGAGATAATACTGGTGGAGGAGGGAGAGGGGGAGGAGTGGATGAAGGCAATAGAGGAGATAAGAAGTGGATGGGGGAATGACGGAGAGGCGGAGGGAGGGTGAGTGTGAAAGGGGAAGGATGAATGATCGATAAGATTGGTAAGAAAACGGAAGTCCAGATAGATTGAGATAGTTTTAAGTTAGTTATAAGACCGATATAATAAGGTTAAGGCAAGGCGAGCGTTGCGTACGTGTGTGTGTACGTAAGTAGGAATAGGATAAGATTTTTGTAAATAGTTTGTGAAGGGTTGGGAACGTCCCTTAAAAAACGCCCTTTCAACCCCATAAGGGAATAAAGTATTATCTAACCGAACCTAGTATAAAATATAAAATATCTCGTTAAGTTTTCACTTTCCGATGACTTTACCTTTATACTTTTATACGTAGAATAATGAAAGGAATTTATTGTTGTAAAAGGAAGAAAAAAAAATATTTTAAAAAATTTGATTGCATTTT
Organism: Harpagoxenus sublaevis; assembly: GCA_030770355.1. Classification (NCBI taxonomy): domain Eukaryota; kingdom Metazoa; phylum Arthropoda; class Insecta; order Hymenoptera; family Formicidae; genus Harpagoxenus; species Harpagoxenus sublaevis. Next base: position 50,302 of record JASTWR010000639.1, on the reverse strand, counting down.
GTACATGCAATATGCATTCAATTTTACAAAATTGTAAATGTAAAAATTAATATTTTTATTCGATTTCTTTTTTTATTTTACGTGTAAAAGTATTAAGGTAAAGTTATCGAAAAGTAAATATTTACGAGTTATTTCATATTTTATATGAAAAATATTACGACAAAATTTGAAATATCTTAGGAAATTCTTAACGAAAGAAAACTTAATTATAGTGTTTTTTGAAAACGTCTCGACAAGAGCTACAAGAATATGCAATAAAAAATAGGGGGGGTTTTATTTAAAAAATTTAATATAATTTTGACCTGACCTTGGAGACGCTACCCATGGTTAAACTGATTAGGTCATTAAATAGATCTTCTTAAACCCAACAACTTTTATTTGAAACATTTTTCTCTAAAGTGCGTTGTTTTCGAGATATGTAGGTGTGTCAATTTAAAAAACACCCTGTATATATGTATATGTACATGTATATGTTTTTTATATTGTACATATTTCTTCCAATAAAAAATTTCCGAAGAAACCAATGTGCCGCGCTACTTGGTCGAGTCAGAGACGCGAGCCCGGCGTGGCGCATATTTTCAATAATTAAAAATGTATAAAAAATAAAATCTATTATTTCTCCATAAATGCAAGATATGTATGCTTGCAGAACAAAATAAAGAAAAAAATTAGCATTTAAAAAATTTTTTAAAGTGTACTTATTGGTGAAAAAATAATTAAACATTTTAATTGCTTATAACTTATAACTGTTACGTCCTGTAGACTCCACGATTTCTTCCTTTCGTGGAATTATTTCCACGGTAAAAAACAGATACAGTAAACGACGGTTGTCCATTAACAAAACACAAACTAGATATAGTCTTAAACATTATTGCACATTAAAGAACCCTTCTACATGACTCGAAACAAATAAATTAAGTAAGTTTAATGGAATTTTGGCATCTCAAAACGACTAATGACAGACATGGGTCACCATGAAATAACACACCGCGGTGGACCGCGAGATTCTCAAGTAGACGCTTGCGTAGATATCGCGGTTCTTCTAAACAAACGCTACCTGTCACGTTAGAAATTCACACGTGTCCAAGACCCGCGTTTGTCAGTAGCTAATAAACAAGTCACTCGAAAGAATATTAATTTGAACCCCCAAAGGGTGGGGGTGGAAAAGTGTTTTTATGTTCAACTCGCCAATGCGAACAACCATCAAACAGAAATCGCGTTGCGGGTGATGACGATTTTTCGGTACCTTGTCAAGAGATAGGCGGAAAACCAAAATATACGTCACAACCAAAGAAAAATCCTACCCAACCAAAATCCTCATTAGATTAAACCGACCCCCTCAGAATCGAATAAAAACTCGCAACTTCACGCTCCCAGACACAGTTCACGATTCCAGTTCTACAGTTTTTGGAAACAGTTCCGGCTCAGTTCTCCAGAAGTTTAATCCAGTCCTATGGTTCGGCTGTTGCCTTCGATTTTCTCTCCGGCTCAGCTCCGTGAACATTAGAGTTCGTGCGCGCATTGCGAGTGCTCTGTCAAAGGTCCGCGGAGAACCACCAAGAGACTTAGACAATCAAGGCCTACCGAAACCTATTAAAGCCCAGTGGACCAGACCGTTACACACAGCGTTAAGTAGTGATTCGAATCCTCCTATATCATTATTCCTTTTGTCTCTCTCTCTCTCTCTCTTTCTCTCTCTCTCTCTCTTTCTCTCTCTCTCTCTCTCTCTCTCTCTCTCTCTCTCTCTCTCTCTTTCTCTGTGAGTATAACGCAATGCACTTTTGTTTAACGCTTGTACTTGGATTGAACATATCTCTGCCGTAAGCTGCCTTCGGGCTATTTTGTTGCAGTCGCATATAAGATTTTCGTTGCTTATTACGAATTGAAATCAGTTTCTTCCGGGCTTGTCACCGTTATGCCAATATTCTGGTGACGGGACTGCTTGCGCCGTAACCTAACTCTTGGGCTGTGTGTTGCGGGAGGTGAGGATTTTTGTTTGCGCGTGCGCTTGTCCATCTGCTCCATCTGCACCGTCCTGCTCGCGTGCCTGCGGTGTGAAGAAGACCTGTGCGCATGCGAATGTGTACGCTTTCTGGGCTGGTACGCATGTAAGACAGCTAGAACGAATTACATGCTGCGGTGTGAGGAGGATCTCTAATGCGCATGCGCCTGTATATGCTTTCCGCTGAGTCTGTTTGCTCTGGACTGGCTAAGCTCGGGTCTGGCGAGGACCTGCTTTACTGCGCATGTTCCTGGTTTTCCGCTTCTCTGGTCTTTTCTTTGCGTCTGCGCATGATCTAACTAATCGATGTCAGCGGTGGGAATCTCTGGTCTTTCCTTTGCGTCTGCGCATGATCTAACTATCGGAATCGTGCGCGGAGTGTGAGCGATATCTGATATCGGTCGGTAATGCAGATATGATTGACACTGAATACGCGGAGTATAGGTGCTCTGCGTGTAAGAAGGAGATAAAGAGCCTTGTAGTCCAGTGCAGGGCATGTGTTAAATTATTTTTTTATCGCAGTTGTGTGATTAGACACAAGATTTACAATAGAGACAATAAATTGGTGAAATATATGTGAGGGTCCATTTGATGAATTTTCAATTGGAACTGATAAAACAGATATGAATAAGAAGACACCGACGGCGTCGGGGAACGGAAGAGACAGGCTGGGGTCAACGGGATCTGCAGGATCTGCATCTAACATATCGGGTAGTGCAAAGTCTTCTGGGCTGGATGTAAAGATAGATTGGCTAGTGAAAGCAGTAAGAGAGATAAGAGATGAAATGGTATGCAAAAAGGAAATCAAAACGTTTATTAAGGATATAGTTCGAGAGGAATTGGAAAGTATAAAGCTAGAATTTGATGAATTGAGGAGGAGTATACAGGGGGAAATCGGGGGATCGACAGGGGAGGCGCCAAGAAGCTATTGTGAAGCGGTAAGAGGAAAGAAAAAAGAAAGTGTGATAATAGTCAAGCCGAAGAAACAACAAGAAAGTGAAGCTAAGCTTGCCAAGAAATTGGTAAAAGACAGAGTAGACATAAAAAATCTAGGAGTTGGGATAACAAGGATCAGAAAAGGAAATAACGGATCAGTTATCTTTGGATGTGAGAGTGAGGGAGAGATGGAGATGCTGAAGACCACAGTACAGAAGGAGATGGGAGAAGATTATAAAGTCATGGAACCGAAGAAGATAGAATCAAAGATTAAAATTATAAATGTGGGTAAAAAAGAAATGGAATTGAAAGAAGAAAACTTAATGGATACAATCAAGAAGCAAAATAAAATCAATGAGACAAGAGAAGGATTCTATATAAAGGTGGTGAAGAGAATTGTTTTAGAAGGAAGAAATGATAATATGCGTTCCAGAGGAATAGAAGAAGGCTCTTTAATACTTGAAGTCGATGAAGTGACTCATGAATTAATGCTGAAAAAAGAGAAAATAAATATAGGTTGGAGAAAATGTCGTGTATTTAATTACGTCAGTGTTAAAAGATGCTACAAGTGTTGGGGATACTATCGCATAGCTAAAAATTGTACTCGGCAGGACACATGCCATAAATGTGCGGGCAACCACAAAGCAAACGAATGTACGGTATCGAAAAAGAGGTGTGTAAACTGTATGTTTAAAATCAAGACGTATAACTTGAAGATAAATAATGAACATGATGTCTTAAGTACGGAATGTCCGACATTTAGAAGAGCACTTGAGGAGGAAAAAAAGAGGACTGGCTGGGAAACTACTAAGTAGCAATTGCAGACAAAAATGGAGTCAATTTTGTATACCAATGCGCAAAGTTTAATGGCACATAAGGAGGAGATTCAACATCAAGTTATGAAGAGAATGTATCCTGCAATCTTGGCGCTGTCGAAAACTAGGCTAATAGCAGATATTGGAGACAGTGAAATTTGTGTACCGGGCTACAACATAGTAAGATGCGATGCTGAAAGCAGAAATACAGGAGGAGTAATTTTATATATAAGAAGTGACATTAAGCATGAGGTAGTGTTAACAAGGAAAATTGTTTCAAATTGTTGATGCGCAGCAATTGAGGTACGAGAAAATTTGTATAAAGGTATGGTAATGGTAGTTTATCATTCACCGAGTGCGTCGGATGGTGATTTTATAAGATTTCTGGAGGACATAGTGGAATCTTTGGTAATTAAAGGAGAATGTATGGTAATAGGGGACTTTAATATAGATTTAATGATAGATTCGTTTTATGTGAGAAAGCTGCAATCAACAATGTTAAGCTTTGGAATGAAACAATATGTTAATAGTCCAACAAGAGTTACAAAAAACAGTCAAACAATTATAGATTTAGTTTTCGCGAATAGTGAGGTAAAAGTTCAAGTAAAGGAAAAACCTAAAATAACGGATCATGCGTGGCTGAAAGTTGATTTTAGTGTTAGTAAGTCGAGTGATAAATATAGAGAATTTATTAGTAGGGATTATAGTAAATTTAATGCAGACGATTTTCTTAATTTAATAGCAGAAGGGAAATGTAAGCAAATAGTAGAGCTAGATGTAAACGAAAGAGCAGATAAATTTGTTGAGAATATGGTTAGTGCGCTAGATACTACAGCGCCTAAGAAAAAGTTTAGAATTCCGAAAATATGGGAAGGGAAGAAATGGTTTTCAGAGGACATAAGAATGGCTGCAGCTAAAAGGGATACAGCTTATTTTAAGGCAATTAACACTGATGTGGAACAGGATTGGGTGCAATTTAAAAGTGAGAGAAATGCAGTGGTTAAACTTATCAGGACTAAAAAGAAAGAATATTATAAGGATATGATAGATAATAATAGGAGGGATCCTACAAAGATGTGGAAAACATTGAAAGAATTAGTTAAGGGTGAGCAAAGGGGTCCAGTAAACATTGATAATGTTGATTTTGAAATAGTAGAAGACATGGAAGAGTGCAATATAGCTGATAAATTTAATTCATATTATGTAAAAAGTATTAGTAACATTGTGCAATCTATTAATAGTAGAGGAATAAAAGACACAGGTAGAAGATCTATTTATGTAATTGAGAATAAGGGGATTATGGAAAATTTTGAGCCAATTAGTGAAAGTGATCTAGAACTAATTGTTGGGGAACTACCACGAAAGAACGGAACAGAGGAAGGGATAAATAGTAATATATTGAAAATGGCGCTACCTGTGATAAATAATGAGTTCGTAGGTGTGATAAATGATTCGCTTAGGTCAGGTAAATTTCCAGAAGGATGGAAAACATCAACGATAATACCGATACCAAAGGTAAACAAACCAAAGAAAGCGAGTGATTATAGGCCAATTAATATGTTACCAATATATGAAAAAGTGTTAGAATTAGTGGTTAAAAAACAGTTGGATAAATTTATAGAAGATAATGAAATATTAACCGAATACCAATCGGGTTTTTTAGGAAAGAGCAGTCGTGTGAGTCAGCAATTCAAAGTTGTATCGAGGAATGGAAGTTGATAATTGAGGATAAAAAAATGGTGGGAGTGTTATTCTTGGATCTCAGGAGAGCGTTTGAGACAATTGATAGAGTAAGATTAGTGGATAAATTATATCATTATGGAATAAGAGGTGTGGTATTGGAATGGATAATATCGTATTTAAGTAATAGAAAGCAGCAAGTTAGAATTAATGATATATGTTCTAAAATAATTGAGACAGTATATGGCGTGCCACAGGGATCCGTATTAGGGCCTCTATTGTTTATCTTGTATATAAATGATATAGTTAAAGTCTGTTCGGAGGGAAGTATATTTAGACTATTTGCAGATGACACGACCGCAAGTGTAACAGGAGAAAGTTGTGAAGGATTAGGAATAAAACTAAATATGGTGCTCGGTATACTTAGAGAATGGATGAATGTGAATATGTTGAAAATGAATGCAGATAAGACCAAATATATGATAGTTAGAAGTATAAGGAAAGAATTAAAAACAGACATAATTGTAAAAAGTTTGGATGGAACTGTAATCGAGCGTGTCGAGGTAGCGAAACATCTGGGTGTAATGATCGATAGTAAACTCCGTTGGAAGGATCAATGTGATTATATGTTAAAGAAAATAGGGAAAAAAGTGAGTTTTCTGAATAGAATAGGAAATGATATATCGGTGTACACTAGATGTACTGTGTATAAGTCTATCATAGCGCCGCATTTTGAATATTGTGCAACGCTGTTAGTAGGCATGGGTGAAACGCAACTAAATCGACTGCAAGTGGCGCAAAACCGTGCCATGAGAATCATACTTCAATGCTCGCGATATACAAAGGTAGATGTGATGCTGCAAACCCTTAAGTTTATGAATATAAGACAGAGGCTAATGTATAATGTACGTATTTTTATTTTTAAGATAGTAAGAGGCATAATGCCAAAACATTTAAGTAATAGGATAGAAATAGTAGGAAATGTGAGTGGACGGCAAACGAGGCAGGCTGAGAATGTTAGAATTCAATATCGCAGGACGAGAAGCGCGCAGAAAAGTCTATATTATAAAGGTTTGAATATGTATAACCCCCTACCGATAGAAATTAAGCAATGCAAAAGACTTGAACCATTCAAGCGTAGGTTAAGAGAATATATTGTACCTCATGTGGAGGATGTTAGCTAAGGATATTTGATGTAAAAAATATCCTCGATCGAAGGCTTCGATCATCCTCGACAACAATTGCTTGAGCATGTTACTTGCCCGCGTGCTTTTCAGCAGCTTGCGAAGCCATAAGTGCATGAAACACGCACTCACTTCCGAGCCGCCTTTAGGTTCACATCGATACAAACTCACTTTCGGCTTTCGGATACACATCCTTCACGAGACGCACACAGGTCCATCTAAGGCCGATATTTATAGTCGGATTTTATTTTAGGACCGTCTTAAGTAATGTCTTAAGATGCTAATACAATCATTTTATTGGCTGGAAGGAGTCTTAAGATTGCCTTTGAATAGACTTAAAACGATCTTAAATATAAGATCTGACTATGAATACCGGCCTAAGACTCTCACTCTGAGACGTCCTCGTGTGAACGCATCTCATCCAACCCGTATTCTCGACACATACACGCTTGGAACTTGCACGCCTATCGCTTAATTGTACTTGCATAGACATTTGCTTGGACATCTGCATGGCTGGGGCTCATATTCGCATTGCTGGTACACCGAGGCGCGTACCGTGAGGTGAGTCATTTCGCTACTTTCGCTATCATTCACTATCATTTGCTATTATTTGCTTTTATTCGCTATTAATACGGCCCTTCGAGTCTTTGTTAATTTTCGCCTTTTCGCCTCCGGAGGAATTACTACCCGTCCGCACCCGTCCTTCGAGCAGAATTGTCGCTTTTGAAAATTATCGCCGACCTTTTCTTTCATAAATTTCGATAGTTTTATTTGGTTTTGTAATCCAAATTACCTTAACGATCTTTAATAGCGTGTTAATAAACTCTAGTTTTTTGCGATATTTCTCCTTCGCATATTTCTCTCGATTCGCTTTGCGGCGAAAATACTCGCGCAAATTCTTTCTTGCTTTTGTCGTACACGCTATTTTCGTTACTTGCTATTGTCGTTATTAATATCATTGCAATTTGTCGAATATGATATAGTAGGTTAAGTTAGGGTAGAAGATACTTTATTCCTCTATGGGGTGAAAAAGGCGTTTTTGGGGGGACGTTCCCAACCCTTCACAAACTGTATTCAAAAGAATCCTTATCCTACACCTGCCTACTCTGTACACACACGCTCGCAACGCTCGCCTTGCTCTATCCTTATTATTCGCTTTTAGAACTAACTTATAAACTAACTGAAAACTATTTTATTCTAGCTGGACTTCCGTTTCCTCACAATTTGTCACATTCATCCTTCTCCATTCACATCCCCCCTTCATCCCCCTCGTCACTCCCCCGTCCTCTTCTTAACTCCTCTAATGCCTTCATCCAGTCCTCCCCCTTCCCTTCTTCTCCCAGTATCCTTTCTACCACCCCCTTCCATCCCTCTCCCTCCCAACTCATCCGTCTCGAACATCTCTCCCAAACATGCTCCCATTACTCCTCTTCCCTCCCACACATCCTACATCTTCTCTTTTCTTCCTCCTCCCAATACAATCCTTCCCTTACTTCGTTACCAAGTCTAAACCTAATATCCCTACCCCATCTCTCTTCCGCCCATACCTTTCTCAAATATCTCGGAACCCCTCTACCCTTATTCCTTATACCATTTGTTGTATTTTAAATTCATAATTCTTTCTAATCTTTCTTGCCTTTGTATTTGCCTCTCTCTCTTTCTCTCCTCCAAGTTTTCATACTCCAATCCATCTTCATCTCCCACTTCCACCCCCATTTTTTCCATATATTCTTTTCTTTCCTGTTCCCATCTTCCTATTATCTTTCCTTTCTTCCATCTTTCCTTCATCTCTTTGTAACATTTTCTTGCAATTTCCCCTCCCCTGCCCTCTTCCAATTTTTATTCAAAATTCCATGCTCTCTTGTTTGTTCTACCTCTCATCTTCTCTCTCTCCAGCTCATCCCTCACCATGTATCCTAAAGTCTTCCCTTTTTTCTCCGAATATCCATCGTAGGTATCTCTCATGTGTGCCTTCGATCTCCCTCCATTCCCTCCATCCCCAAACCTCTGCTCCATATCCCATCACCGTCCATATCAGTGTATCATATAACCAAATGTTTCTCTTCCCAACCTCCTTTCCTCATGTAATCTTCCATATCTGCAATTAACAAATTAAATAGTAGCGGACTCAGTGGACAGCCCTGCCTCACTCCCCTCGCCATCCAAAATACTCCTCCACTTTCCCTCCTAAAGGTGTACGAATCAAGCATTTAGGAGGTCGAATTAAATCGAATCGAATCTTTGATAACATGTTCGAAATCGAATCGAATCGAATTTGAAATTTTCACCTCGAATTGAATCGAATCGATTCGAATACAAATCGAATTAAGGATGTATGGGTCACCTCTCAAAGAATTACCAAAAATCTAAAAATTTCATAGATTGTTCTATTATTACGTCTGAGTATCTGTGTAAAATTGAGCACAATTTTATTATTGGTCTAAAAGTTATTTAATTTTTTTTGTTTGCATTGATTCTTATCATATCTCGGGATTGGCTGCATTAATCTTATTCGGACTGGTCCAAAGCTTGTATCGACATTATATTTAAAAAATGTAGTTAGATTTTTTATTACGGCTTTAGTTTATGAAATATTTTAATCGAAAGTTTGTTGACGTATGAATTTTTTTCTTATTCTTATAATTTGATAAGGAAGAAAACTGAAGAATAAGAATAAGAAGAAAATTCATATGTCACCAAACTTTCGATTAAAATATCTCAGAAAATAAAGCCGTAATAAAAAACCTAACTACATTTTTTAAATACATATAATGTCGATACAAGCTTTCGATTAAGACCAGTCCGAATAAGGTTGGTGCAGCCAATCCCGAGATGTGATAAGAATCAATGCAAACAAAAAATCTAATAACTTTTAAACCAATAAGAGAATTGTGCTTAAATTTTACACAGATACTCAGACGTAATAATAGAACAATTCATAAAATTTTTAGATTTTTGGTAATGCTTTGAGATGTGACCCATACATCCTAAAGTTTTTTCAGATTTAAATTAGAAACACTTACGATATCTTAAATGATTATTATAGCAGATTTGGAAAGAGACGTAGAAAAAATCCGGTTATCCATTATTAGCTATTAACTCATTCGTTGATCGTATTTAATGCATGTTTCAGTGCTAAAACTGATATTACTGAATAAATGATTTTTACTCACATAGTCAGTATTTGATTTGATATAGCCCATTATTTTTCACAATATGTTTAATAAATATAATTTTATGTAGTTTTAAAAATATTTATGACAATAAATTAATATTTTCAATTTACAAGTGTTACCAGAAAAAGTGAACTCTATTGTAATATAAGAAAGTATATTAAAGACAATTTTTAAGGATGTATGGGTGACATCTCAAAGCACTACCAAAAATCTAAACATTCCATAGATTATTTTATTATTACGTCTGAGTATCTGTGTAAAATTTGAGCACAATTCTCTTATTAGTTTAAAAGTTATTGTAATTAAGGATGTATTGGAGGTATTTCAAATATATTCAAAAATGGCTGTAAGATGTTTTTAAATTAAATTAAAAATACTCTGTAAAGTTTTAAAGTAATTTAAGAATTATTTAAGTTTAAAGTTGATAAAATTAACATTATCCCTTGTGGAGAATCGACATTTTCGCTGTAAATACAAATAAAATATAAATAAAATTAAGATATTTCTTAAACTTTTTTTATGTTCAATTTTCAATTCTTTATTTCGCTCCCCTTCCGGGGCTGGAAAGGCATTTTATCCAGGAAAAACGTCCCAAAAACCTTTACAATTCCTTAACATATCTGCCTGGCCATTGTGCGACCTCACACTCTCTCTATTTCCCTTCCCTCCCCCTCCCATGGCAGTCCTTGTCGTCCTTCTCCCTAGTACTCCTTTCGACCTCCTTCCTTTGTCTCCCTTCCTGTGTCCTCCTGACATCACCTCAACTCTCTCCTTCCTAGTACTTAACGCTCTCCTTCCTATCGCACCTTCTAATCTAAACACACAAATACGTTTTACCACCTCTCATTCTTACCATCCTCTCCCTCTACTTTCTCCGCCCTCACTCAGCCGTCTCCTCCTTCTCTCTCCCTTCTTCCAACTTTCTTACCTTTCCTGCATCCACTTCCTTTGCTCCTTCCTCCCATCCTCCTCTGCCCGTCTCTCTTTTCTTTCTTACCTTTTTCTTACTCCCTTTTCTTCCTGCTAGCCTCGTCTTCGTCTGTGTCCATCAACAGGCTCTCCTCCATTTTCCTCGCGATCTCGTCCTCCGCCGATCTCTTTGCTCTCCCACTCTCGTCCTCTTTCCTTTCTTTTCTCCCTTCTTTCTCCTCTCTTTCTCTTCTTCTCGCCTCCACCGATTTGTCCTCGTCTATTTTCACTCTCATTTTTCCTCCTTTCTTTCTCCTTGCGTTCAAAACTTTCCATTTATCCTCCTCGCTTCCCATCCTTACTAGCAGCGTTACCCAGTCCCCTCTCTGCCCTATCACATTTACTTCTCTCATCTCTACCTTGACATCTAATCCTTCCGAGAACAGCTCTTTCACCTTTGCCCAGTTTGCTTCCCTTCCTGTCCATCTCTCCCTTTCGACCCTTATTATTACATTCTTCCTTCTTTTCTCATCATCGCTCCTTTCGCCTTCCTCTGCCCACCATTTTCTCTTATTTCCCGTATCTTTCCTCTCCTCGCTGTCCTCTCTCTTCCTTTTTCCGCTGCTCTGTTCCATTCTATACATCCTTTCCTTTATCCTCTCCATCTCTACCCTTAATTCTTTAATCTCCTTATCCTTTCTCTTATTATTTTCCTTAAGCTCCTTCATCATCTCTAGCACCTTTCCTTCTACGATCCCTTCTATCGCTTCCTTCTCTATTATAATTTTCCCCTTGCACTCCATTTTTTCTCCCGTCTTTTTTCCTCTTGCCCTCCTTTCGGCTATCTGTAACAAAAATCATTTACTATATCCTACTTCTCTTTGTTTAACTCACCGATGCGCTCTCCTGTTTTCTTCTTCTTTCCAAGTCTGCCATCCATTTTTCTCCTTCACCTTTACTGTCTAGTATTCTTCTAATCATCTCGTTAATTCCCTCCGTACTCTCCTCTCCCTCCTCTCTCGAACACCACTCTAACACATGTTCCCACGACTCTGGCTCTGCTCCACATATCCTACAGCTCCTTTTCTCTACTGTTTCCCAATATCTTCCCCCTCTCATCTCATTACCTAGTCTGAATCTCGCTATCCTGATCATGGACCTCTCCTTTCCTTTTCTTTCCAGGTATTCCGGCCTTCTGTTCTCTGCCACCTCCTTGTACCATCTATTGTATCTTGACTCTCTTATCCTTTCGTTCCTCTCCTGGATCTGTATGTCCTTGTCTCTCCTTGTTATGTCCTCTATACTGCTCCATCCTTCTCCCCTTCTCCTTTCTATCTCCTCCGTTGCATATCCTCTTCGCTCATAGAAGCTCCTTCTTTCCTCTTCCCATTTTGTCTTTTCCTTCTTAACATTCCCTTTTATCTCTTTCCAGCATTCTCTTGCTATCTCATTTCCTTCTCCTTTCTCCAGTTTCTCTTCGTATTTCATCGCCCTTTTTCCAGCACTAATTCTTATCTTGTCTCTCTTAGTTTCTTCTCTTATCATATATCCGGGCGTACACCAGTCTAAGCCTAGTGTCCACCTTATATACCTTTCATGTATTCTTTCTATTTTCTCTCTTTCTTTCCACCCCCATATCTCTGCTCCATACAATGCAATGCTTGCTACCAACGCGTCGAACATCTTTATTCTTCTTATCCATTCTCCTCCGAATACCCTTTTTCCTATTCCCCATACTTGTCTCATTGCTATGGCGGCTTTCCTAACTCTTTCCTTTATATGCGCTTCTTGTCCTCCATTCTTTTGGAATGTGTATCCGAGATAGCAGAATTCTTTCACCTGCTCTATTTCTTCTCCTTTCCATCTCCATTCCACTCTTTTCATTTTACCTTTTCCTTTCCTAAACCTCATTATCTTTGTTTTCCCTACATTTACTCTTAGCTTCTTTCTATCAAAATACTTCTCCAGATTAATCAGCATTCTCTTCATCTCCTCCTCATCCTCTGCTATGGCTACTATGTCGTCCGCATATGCCAGGGTCCAGAATTTTATTTTTCCTACTACTATTCCTCCGTTTTGCCCTTTCCTCATTGCTTCCTCTATATCCGCCAGCAGAAGTATGAATAGCATAGCGCTCAGGGGGCATCCCTGTCTTACTCCTTTTACCGTCCAGAAGCACGGTCCCTTTTCTCCCTTTATCCTTACTACGCATCTCGTCTCCTCATAGAGGGTTCCTATCCTTGTCCTTAGCTGTTCACTAATTCCCTCTCTCTCCAATACCTCCCATATTTTTTCTCTGTTCACGGAATCGAATGCCGCTTTCAGATCTATAAACGCCGCCACTAGCTTACCTTTTTTCTTATTCACAGCTCTTCCAATCACATAATTCAGTGCGTATATATTCTCCATTGTTCCCTTTCCTTTCCTAAATCCTGTCTGCGTTTCTGGTAGGATTCTCCTTTCCTCCACCTCTTTCTCTAGTCTCTTAGCCAAGATTGCTGCGTATATTTTGTAGCTCGTATTCATTAGTGTTACCCCTCTGTAGTCTTGCGCTTCTTTCCCTTCTCCTTTCTTCACTATTGGTACTATTATACCTTCCTTCCAATCTTCCACTATCTTTCCTTTCCTCCACGCTGTATCGCACACCTCCCATATTTTTTCTTTTAAGCTCCCGCCTCCATGTATCCATACCTCATTTGGCAATCCATCTGTACCTGCCGCTTTCCTCTCTTTCATCTCTTTAATTACTTCTTCCACTTCCTCTTTTCTTATTCCCTCCTGTTCCTCCTTTCCCCTGCTTTCTTCCTTTCCTTTTCTTCTCTTTTCCTGCGGCTTCACTTTAACTCCTTCTAATAGTTCCATAAAGTGCTTGTTCCACTGTTCTTCGGTTATCTCTTCGCATACCTCTTTTCTACTTTTTCTCTCTCTATTTATAAAACTCCATACCTCCTTTTCGCTAGTTGCCTCTCTCGCCTCCTTCATTATCCTCTCCCTTTCGTTCTCTTTCTTTTCTTTTATTTTGTCCTCGTATTCTTTCTTTTTCGTGATATACTCTTTTTTATCGCCTTTTCCTTTCCTCCACTTATTTAGCTTGCTTCTCGCTTCTCTCCTTAGCCTTATGCACTCCTCATCCCCCCATCCGTTTTTTCTCTTTATACTTTGATCACTTCTTATTTCCTTCCATTCCGCCGCTTGTTCTACTGCTCTTTTTATTCCCTCCATTATTTCTTCCATCTTCGTACCTTCTATTCTTTCCTCTTTCATTCTCTCCTTGTATCTTTCTGTTCCTTCCTTGGACCAGTTCATTACTTTCCTGATTCCTTTCTCCTCTTTCCTTCCTCTTCCAACTTCCTTTACCTTTATCGATATCGATATAGGTTGGTGATCAGAGTCGATAGCATCTCCTATCCTTATTTCCTTAGCTTTCTCCCAAATTTCCTGATTTCCGATTATATAATCTATCACTGTCTCACCTCTCCCCCCTATAAACGTGTATTCTCCGTTTCTGTCTCCTTTTGTTCCGTTCAGTATTCCAAATCCTTCCTCCTCCACAAATTCCAGAAGCTTCCTTCCCTCTGTGTTAATTTCCTTATCTTTTGATTTCCTTTTCTCGCCAATTATCTCTGTTAATCCCCCTTCTTCTCCAGTTCTTGCGTTGAAGTCTCCTCCTATTATTATTCGCTCCCCTACGCCACCATCGTTTGTGAGCTCCTTTAGAATCTTTATCTTCCTTTCTATGTCATTGCTCACATATACCGTTATTATCCTCCAGTTACCTTCTTCTGTCTTTGCACTCCTTTTAACAATTCCTTCCTCTTCTCTCTCTTCCTTTCCGTCCGTGGCAATTTCTTTTCTAACGCCTGTTATTATTCCTCCTTTTGCCCTTCCTTTCTTCTTTTCTTTTGTAGCTGCTTGACATTTCCACACGTACCCATCTGGTAACTTTTTCCTGATCTTACACCACTCCTTTTGCTCTACCCATGTTTCAAGCAGGGCTATTATATCCCACTTGTCTATTTCTTTCCAGAATTCTTCGTTTTTCCTTCTTAGTCCAGCTACGTTCCAGAATCCTACTGTCATTGTGCATATCCTTTCCTCATTTAACTGTCATTGTGCATATCCGTTCCTTTCCCGTTTTCCACCTTCTCTTTCTCTTCCTTTTCTTTCGTTTGTTACCTCTGCTTTTTCTCTATCTCCCTTCTTTTCCATGCTACTTCCGAAAATCACTCTTCTCCTCCATTTTTCCCTTACTCTCATTCCATCTCATTTCTTTGTTGTCTATCCACAATCTCTGATATCCAATCTTGACCTTTTTTCCGCCCTCTTTTTCCTCTTTTGCCACTCTTCATATCTCTTTTTGAATTGATCTTTCTGCTTTAGTCAGATCGTCATCTATGAAGATTTCATATTTCTTTCCTATCTCTCTTTTTTTTGTCATTATCTTCCTTTTGTCTTCCCAGCTGTGGCATTTAATCAGGGTCATTTTATCCTCGCTTATCTCAATTGTTAATTTAAAAAAATATTGATCCAATGCCCAGATATAAATAATGCAAAAGTTTTGAGTAAATGTAGCATTCAAATTAAATCTTTTTAATAAAATATTTCAATTTAAACTTTTTTTATGTGTAAATGTAAAACATACATTATTAATATTGTATTGATTTTAAGTTTAAAATTTTTTCCAAAAAAATTTTTTTTTAATTGTTTAAACAATACTAATTATTTAAATAACAAAAAGTCATGCTCAAACTGTTAACAGTAATTCCTTCTACATATAAAAAATTGTGAGTTGTTTGACATACATGCAGTCTTCTTTTATTGAAATTTTAACTTTTAGCAGAGATAATGTATGTCCGTTATATCCTTAAATCAGACTGCTACTATTGACCCAGTAAGTTAATGCACGGTAGTGTACAAGATACAAAATTAGTCATAAATAATAATAAAGCAGTCAAAAATAGGCGATCGATTCGAAATCGAATCACCGATAATTCGAAATTTTTAGATTCGAAAACGAATCGAATCCACTGTGATTAGATTCGATTTGAATTCGAACTATTCGCACACCTCTGCCAACCACTCTTACCTTACTCCTTGTCTCTCTCAGTACTTCTTCCACCCTATTTATTAGTCCCTCTCTCACTCCTCTTTCTCTCATGGCTGTAATTAACACCTCTTTGTCCACCGAGTCAAAAGCCGCCTTTAGATCTATAAACAGTACCGTCATCTTATCCTTATTTTTTCCTAGTTGTCTGTTTATCACGTAATTCAATGCATATATCTGATCCATCGTCCCCATTCCCCTCTTAAATCCCGCCTGATTACCTGGAATAAAATTCTTTGTTTCCACCTCCTTTCTTAGCCTCTCTGTCAAAATTGCCATATAGATCTTATAAGTCGATGACATATTAGTTATTCCTCTGTAATCTTTCACCTTCGCCTTTTTTTATTATCGGTACTATTTCTCCTTCCTTCCATTGTTCCGGCCACCCCACACCCCTCCAAACTCTCTTACATATTTCCCAGACCCATTTCTCCATTTCTTTTCCTTCGTATTTCCACGCCTCATTCGGTATCACATCGCTGCCTATCGCTTTTCCATCTTTCAATTTCTTTATTTCATTTATCACTTCAACCAATTCGATCTCGTCCTCTCCTTGTCTCAAGCGCCCCCCATCTTCTATTGTCACCCTGCCATCCACCCCTCCCATTAATTCCATAAAATACTCCTTCCAATTTTCCATCTTTATCTCTTTATTTATCCTCTTCCTTCTCCTCCTTACTCTACCTATCAGCTCCCACACTTTTGCTTCTGTTCTTGTTTCTCCTATCTTTCTTATTATCCTATCCCACTCTTCTTTTCTCTTTACCTCACACATCTCTCTGTATTCCCTCTTTCCTCTTCTGTAGCCCTCGCTGTCTTCTCTTCCTCTCCTCCATTTTCTTATCTCTTTCCTCACCTTCCTCTTTTTCTCCCTACATTCCTTATCCCACTATCCCCTTTTATTTTTTATTTTCTCTCCTCTCTCCTCCTTATTCTCCTCTATTGCCACCCTTATCTTGGGCATTCTAAACTCCAATTCTTCTTGTATATCCGTTTCTTTTCTATCTGACCTAGCTTTTCTTTAAATTCTTTTCTTCCGTCCTCATTTCATATTCCCCTTCTCCTTAATCCTCCACCTCCCTTTCTTCTCTTTTCCCTCTTGATCCTGCCTCTTATCCATACAATTATCGGATGATGATCCGAATCAATTTTTTCTCCTACCTCCAGCCTTTCGATTCTTTCTCTGACATTCTCCTCTCCTATTACGTAATCAATTACCGTCTCGCTTTTCCCTCCTGTGAAAGTGAATTCGCCTTCTTCATCACCTTTCATGTTTCCATTTAGTATCGTCCACCCCCTATCCCCTATAAACTCTAGCAGCTTTCTCCCTTCTCCATTTATTTTCTTGTCCTTAGATCTCCTTCTTTGTCCTTTCTTATCTCGCCCTTCCTCTTCTTCCCATCCTCCTTCCTCCCCTGTTCTCGCATTGAAATCTCCGCCAATCATGGTCTATATTCCCTCATCCCTCTCTTCCATCCAGTCCTTTAGCTCTTCCAGTTTTTTGTCTATATCATTATTTACATATATTCCAATTATCCTCCATCTTTCCGCTCCTATCTTTATCTTGCATTTCATTCTACCTTCTTCTATTCCTGCGCTTCTCTCCTCCTTCTCTTCTACTACCTCATCCCTCTCTTCCATCCAGTCCTTTAGCTCTTCCAGTTTTTTGTCTATATCATTATTTACATATATTCCAATTATCCTCCATCTTTCCGCTCCTATCTTTATTTTGCATTTCATTCTACCTTCTTCTATTCCTGCGCTTCTCTCCTCCTTCTCTTCTACTACCCCTTTCCTTATTCCCAGTAGCATACCTTCACTCGCTCTTCTTTTCTTGTTTCTTCTAGTTGCCATCTGTACTTTCCAATTGAATTCGTTCGGAATCTTCTCTTTCATCATCTCCCAGCCTTTCTCGTCTAACCATGTCTCCATCAATATCACAACATCCCATTCCTTTACCTCCTCCCAAAACCCCTTATCTTTATTACACCTGCTACATTCCAAAACGCCACCTTCCACGTCTTCTCACTTCTGCTATTCTCCTCTTTCCATCTACTTTATTAATTTCCCCCTTTCTTATTAATTTCCCCACCTCAATCTCTCTCCTTTCTTTCTTCCTCTCGCTTATTTCCTTTTCTCCCAGCCTATGCCTGCTCCTAGCCACTATTGCTCATCCCCTCTCACCCTCCATACTCTACCTTCATTGTCTCTGAGAACATCCTCCTTCCGTCTCCACCACTTCCCTTCTATCTGAATTCTTCCATACCTTACCCAAACTCTCTTCCCATCGCCTCTCTCTCTTCTTGCTATGTCTTCCAGGATCCCCATCTCATCTTTCTCTTCTTTCACGTCAAATCGTCATCTATTTGTATCCCTTTATCTCTCAGTCTTCTTCTCTCTATCATGATCCTCGCCTTCTGTTCGAGATCTTGCAACCCTACCACCGTCAATCCACCTTCTCTAATTCTCATCTTATTCGCCTCCGTCTCTATTCCTATGTCCTTAAAAATCTCTCCAATCTCTTTTTCCACCCCTTTTCTTCCACCTTTTACTCCTCTTATGACATATTTTCTTCTTTCTTCTCTCTCTCTCTCAATTCTATTCTTTTCTCAATATCTTTTATTCTTCTCTCCATCTTCTTCTCTCCTTTATCTTCCTCTCTAGCCACACCCCCCCTTGGTTTAGTAGCACCCCTTCCATTTCCGTTAATCTTCTCTCTATATCTTCCTTCTCTTTCTGCCACTTCTCTTTTTTTTCCTTGAGATGTTTTTTCATCTCAATCTCCAATCTATTTTCCAGCAGTTGCTTTCTCACCATTTCTTTTATCTCCTCTATACCTACTCTCAACTCCCTTTTTAACTCATCCCTCATCTTTTTTATCCAGCTTACTCCCTTGATCGGAGATCTTTGAACTTTTCTGATCGCGCCCATCATCCCTCCCTCTGCTTCCTCCATCTCCAACCTCTCTCTCTATTTCTCCTCGCTACTTCCGCACTACTTATGCTACCTCTTCTTTCCCTCCCATAGCCCTCCTTCCCCCTCTAACAGTTTTGCAATTTTCCCTTTCTCTTTTGACATCTTGATTTTAACCTGAGACGTTATCTATCAACTCTATACTTTAAGCTGTATTCTACTCTTAAGCCCACTCTCTATATAATCTTTAATCTATGGCCGCGTGCGCGAACCCACTCTCTCTACTCGTCCCTCTATGTTACGCGTTATCCGTGCCCAGCAAACCGTCCTTCGCCTGGATTATCTTTTATTCCTTGATACATCGACCCTCCCAAGGCCCTTTGCACAATCTCACTCACTCTCTCACTCCCACTCTCACCTTCCAATATACTCTCCAATATACTCACTATTCTCTTTCTTCCCGTCGATCAACGCAACTTTCTCTCCTAGCTCTCACACACGTGTCATCCACATTTGCACCAGAAACGGAAATCGAATATGAAATAGTAATAGTTTAATATATCCCAGCAAACACGGGTATATTATTATTATATTATCTTGATAAAACGAAATGTAACAGAAAATATATCACGATTGTATCGTTTATGTACACGTTAGTGGTAATTTCATATTTTTGTGTATTGCCGTTATATAACGTTATGTAAAGCATACATAACGTGTAATATAATCTTCAAAGATGTTACCAAATGGTTATGTAACAAAAAATTGCATTGTTACACACTTGTTACAAATGTAAATATCAAAAATATCAATAAATTGCGTGTTTTAAATTAATTTCAAGCAAAACTAAATAAAATTTATTGATTAGTTTTGCATGTAATTAATTACAAAATTTGATATTTATACAAATATTAAATTCTGTAATTAATTACATGCAAAACTAATCAATAAATTTTATTTAGTTTTGCTTGAAATTAATTTAAAACACGCAATTTATTGATATTTTTGATATTCACATTTGCAACAAGTATGTAACAATTAAAATTATTAGAACCATATATATTGCTCTAAATTAAATAATAAACAACTGTAATTATACACATGAGGCTTTCATATCTTTATTATTATATATAGAGGAAAGTTCCCTATTATGAGATAGGATTCCTAATATGAGATAACGGGGTTTCTTTTGAACTATTAGGCCCTATTTGAGCTTATTAGTTTAAAAGAAACCCCGTAATCTTATATTAGGAATCCTATCTCATAATAGGGAACTTTCCTCTATATACAGGGTGGCCCATTTTAAAAGATGCAGGCAAATATCTCGAAAAATATGAAACATACGGAAAAACATTTGTAACAAAAGTTGTTTGTCTCGAAGGGGGACATAAGATGGTGCCATTGATGTGACCTTGGATAGTCATTTAAAGGTCACATGAAGGTCACTTTTACTTTCTTAAATGAGAACCCCCATTTTTAATTGCATGTTCTTGTAGCTTATGTCGAGAGCTTTCCAAAACACTATAATAAAGTATTTTTTTATCAAGTACTTTTTGAGTTATGAAGCTTGAAAAGTACAGTACCGCCGGCATTAGCATTACCCAAAATGTACCACGTGGAGGTTGCACGGTTGGATTTACACCTCTGTTGTGTGCGTGTGTGTGTGCGTGCGTGTGTGTGTGTGTGTGTGTGTGTGTGTGTGTGTGTGTGTGTGTGTGTGTGTGTCACACAGAGATTAGGACCCCGCGGTTCGTCACTTCCACGGTATTTACTGACTCCAAACCCTTTCTGTCGTGCGTGTGTGTGTGTGTGTGTGTGTGTGTGTGTGTGTGTCACACAGAGATTAGGATCCCGCGGTTCGTCACTTCCACGGTATTTACTGACTCCAAACTCTCTCTGTCGTGTGTATGTGTGTGTGTGTGTGTGTGTGTGTGTGTGGGTGCGTGTCCGGCCAACCAAGGCGAGACCGCTAGCGTGTCCGGCCAACTAAGGCAAGACCGGGATGGGAACACTGGTGTATGTGAAGGAATAAAAACACTAATTATTTTATTAAATGTTCAAATTGATGTCCTTCGACAACTTGGCAGCGTCCTAATTGAACGTAAAACGTATCGATAACGTTGGTTAAAAAATCGGGTGTGATTGAATTTGAAACGTTCACAATTTTTTCCCGCAGTTCTTCTAAATTTTCGGACCTAGTCTCATAGACCTTTGTTTTCAAATACCCCCAGTAAAAAAAAGTCTAATGGGGTCAGATCTGGTGATCTTGGTGGCCATTCTATTGTGCCTCTTCTACCAATCCATCGATCAGTAAAAACATCGTTGAGAATATTTCAAATTCAATCACACCCGATTTTTTAACTAACGTTATCGATACGTTTTACGTTCGATTAGGACACTGCCAAGTTGTCGAAGGACATCAATTTGAACATTTGATAAAATAATTAGTGTTTTTATTCCTTCACATACACCAGTGTTCCCATCCCGGTCTTGCCTTAGTTGGCCGGACACGCTAGCGGTCTCGCCTTGGTTGGCCGTACACGCACCCACACCCACCCACACGCGCACACACACACACACACACACACACACACACACACACACACACACACACACACACACACACCTACACACACACACCTACACACACACACCTACACACACACACACAGCAGAGAGGGTTTGGAGTCGTTAACTACCACGGGAGTGACAAACCGTGGGGTCCTTATCTCTCCTGACGCACGCACGCACGCACACACACACACACACACACACACACACACACACACACACACACACACACACACACGCACGCACGCACGCACACACACACGCACACAACAGAGGTGTAAATCCAACCGTGCAACCTCCACGTGGTACATTTTGGGTAATGCTAATGCCGGCGGTACTGTACTTTTCAAGCTTCATAACTCAAAAAGTACTTGATAAAAAAATACTTTATTATAGTGTTTTGGAAAGCTCTCGACATAAGCTACAAGAACATGCAATGAAAAATGGGGGTTCTCATTTAAGAAAGTGAAAGTAACCTTCATGTGACCTTTAAATGACTATCCAAGGTCACATCAATGGCACCATCTTATGTCCCCCTTCGAGCCAAACAACTTTTGTTACAAATGTTTTTCCGTATGTTTCATATTTTTCGAGATATTTGCCTGCATCTTTTAAAATGGGCCACCCTGTATATTTATACAGGGTGTTACTAAAAGAGCGGACACTAACTACATAGCGGTATTCCTTGTCAAAAACTGAGTCGAAAAGTCCTGAACCACTTTTTTCTATAATGCTTAACAAAGCCGTAATCATTGAGTAAAGTTAGTCCAACCTGCGTCGTTCTTTAGCCGGGCGAACGTCGGTGAGCCGCGCGCTTGATAGTGTGCGTGAGCGCTCCGCCGCGCACCGCGCGGCGGCACGGCGGCACGGCGGCACGGCGGCACGGCGGCACGGCGGCACGGCGGCACGGCGGCACGGCGGCACGGCGGCACGGCGGCACGGCCGCGGCCGGCCGCGGCGGCCGCGCTATGCCTTCGCGCGCGTCGCATGCAATATTCTTACGCATTGTAATAATAGAAATAATTTTTTCTTGCACTAAAAATCACTTTTTACTTTTGTCAGAAGTATCCCCTTGCAGAAAATTTTGATAACGGATAAAACTTTCGCCAAGACATAACTATTATTAACATATGAAAATTAAAGCAAATACAAAAAATTATACTGTGTATTTTACAATACAAAATTTTACAATACAAAAATTATTTTCTAAACAATCCGTTTCGTTAAATATCTTTGCGTTAACTTAATTTAAATTATAACACAAAGCACTTATTGAATCTTTCTACGAGGTTTGCCCAGTTACTCAGAAGTAATAAATTTTTTAAGGGGAATTTACTGTAACAATTAGATATTTAAATAATCTCGTAATTAAAAGGAAATACGTTAAAAATATTATTAAAAGCTAAAGTATTCAAAAATAAAAGAATTTCTTCTCTTATGAAAAAAAGATTTATCCTAAGTCACGAATAACGCTGTCCAGATGTACAATCTTTTTGAAACCTAAGGCAAATAAGAGCAAACCGCCGAGCGAACAATATTAATTTTTATATTAATAATCAAGAGACACGGTAGTGTCTCGCGCCAAGTACGCGCGGAGCGAGACAGCCGTGGCTCTATATACGCGACGCGACGAGTTATATATATGTTGAGAGTACTCGAGATTTTAAGATCTCGATAACTAGTGAACGGATCAAGTTCTAACTAGGCTCAATGGAAAGCTTGGACCAAATTTATATAATAAAAGTATTTTTATTTTCCCCCTACGTGGCCTACGAAAAAATATATTGCGATGCAAAAGTCCAGACCTGAAAATTTTACATTAAGAAACGTACTTCTCCGTTTGCTAGTCTCGCCACGGCGCGCGGCGGCACCACCGTCGTGTAACTTTCACCTCCTTGACGTTTGCGGCGCTATTTTAGAGCAACAAAGTGTCGCTAGCGGTGCACTTGGTGTACTGCGTGCAGTCGCGCTGCTGGCGCCCTGCGGCCCGGCGGTAGAGCAACAAATGGCGTTTTCGATTTAGCGACCCAGTTCCAACCTAGGTTACATGGACATAGAATACATACATAATATGTATATGTATTCTATGTCCATGTGACCCAGGTTGGAACTGGGTTCGCTAAATCGAAAACGCCAAAAGTGTCGCCAGCGGTGCACTTGGTGTACTGAGTGCAGTCGCATTGCCGGCGCCCCGCGACCACCGCGACCCGGCGGAGTGTGACCGGTGACGTGACAGCGCGGAGCGAGATAACCTACGCGGCTGGATCGACTCGGGCTTTGCGCGATTCGGGAGTGTGTGTGTAGTGAAAAACGTTCAAGTCCGGCTCGCCGAGCCGGACTTGCGAGTTAAACTCGTACAAAAATAATGGGCCGCTTTAGACGTCCGCGTCGTCGAGAAATATTCCGTCCGTGTCGAGGTTATGATGCTTATCTGTAACGTCGGAAAATTGAGATACATATATTGTTTACGACAGCTTCTTTGCTTACGATCACGATCGCAGCACGATGGATCGTAAGCTCATTACGACGATCGTAACGTTCGTCGTGACAGTTATCGTATGAATTATTAAGGTGCGTCTACATCTATCGTAACGCTGCGATCGTGGTCATAAGCAAAGAAGCTTTCGTAAACAATATCGTGGGTGAGATGTTACGAGACGGGCTCGGCGTCCGACGAGCCAAATTTCGGGACTATTCGGAAGTGTGTGTGTGGTGAAAAACGTTTGAGTCCAGCTCGCGAATCAAACTCGTACATGTTATGGGCCGCTTTAGACGTCCGCATCGTCGAGAAATATTCCGTCCGCGTCGTCGCGTCCGAACACTCCGAACGAAGTGCAGTGCTGGAGTGACAGAGTTCGCGCCTTGCGGATGGCTGGTTCCTGGGATACACCCTGTGCGAGGGTCGCGAGGTTTTATCTATCGTACGTATTGCTCTTTCTCGCGGTCACGCTCGCGTTCCCCGCTCGCGTTCTCTCTCTCTCTCTCTTTTTTTCTAATAATGACTATCAAATATATCTGATAAAATTAAATCTAAATATTTTTTGTATTATAACACAAAAATTATATCTGACAGTGACATCCTTAATTAAAAGTGCAGTGTAATTTGTATTATAAATTATTAATTGCCTTATTTTGTTAACAAACTTTACTATACATATATTATCTACTATGACATTCTGCCAATAGCATCGTACATGCCAAATTCTGTATCAAATCTGTTTTTCTTTCGACAAAATTTATTTATAGCAAACACTGCATAATGTGCTCTCGACAAATTTGACTTTGCCTTATATATTCATATTTTGTGTCTTAATTTTTTTAATGATTTATAAATTTATACAAACTACACTGCACATTTAAGGATGTCAAACTCTCAGATATAATTCTTGTAAGTTATAATACAAAAAATATTTACATTTGATTTTATCAAACATAAATGTCGATGTCGATAGACATTATGGCGTTTGATGTATCTATAACAAAAAGAAGTGATATCCGTACAAAATTACCTTTTACAAAAAGGTAAAAAAAAGACGCCAAGCACGCGTGGTGTATCTTGAAAAAATCGAAGTAGTTATCTTTGTACCTCGAAAAAATCCAAGTAATATCTTTACCTTAAAAAAACCAAAGTAATATATTTACCTTGAAAAAATCGAAGTAATATATTTATTACAAAAAAAAGAAATGATATCTTTAAATTATGCGCCAATTAAATATATCTATATTATATCCAAAAATAACTATTGTTCTTATAAAAAATGTATTCCCATTAAAGTGAAAAAATTAATATAAAATGTGAAAAATTTTAGTGAAAAAAACTTGGCGCTGCTAAACATAATAATATATATTAATGAAACAATTTCTATAAATGAAAAAAGTACTTTAAATTAATGTGTGAAAGTCTCTACATTCACATTGTAATTATTAATTTAATATTTTAAATTAGTTATTTATTGCTTTCAAATATTTTAAAATTTGGCAGCGCCAAGTTTTTTTCACTAAAATTTTTCACATTTTATATTAATTTTTTCACTTTAATGGGAATACATTTTTTATAAGAACAATAGTTATTTTTGGATATAATATAGATATATTTAATTGGCGCATAATTTAAAGATCATTTCTTTTTTTTGTAATAAATATATTACTTCGATTTTTTCAAGGTAAATAATAACACGTTCAATAACTTAAAATAAAATAAAATACAAACGTTTCTGTCTTAGTTTAGACGCATAAATAAAAGTGAAATGTTATCGTATTCATAAGACATTGGACAGCGGTAAAGTTATTGGAAAAGGTTGAACATAAGGTAAATTACGTGATAACTGCTGCCTTTTAAATAAAATTAAATTGAAAAGTTAGCTGCAATTCGTATGTTTCTTTATAAAGATGTAAAATTCTTTTACCAGACAGTGTAATATCAATGTCATGATGATCTACCGTCTGGTTTCAGTAACAAAACAATGCTTATGAGTTAATGTCAGCGTACGGACTGAAAGCCTAGACTTAAGGGGTCATCTCACTTTGAACGCTCGAAAAATCCGCTATTTTTATGAATTTTTTTTGGCAATACCAATGCAGATAATTGAATGAATGTTTTTAGTACTTATTAGGCATGCTTTAAACAACAAAACATATTTTTTGTAGAATTTTTAGTTAAGTTTATTTAATGGAAAATACAACAATGCAAACAAGTAAAAAAAAAAAGGTTGGTCCACGGCGGACATTGTAACTCCTTTTATAATCATCTGAAACAAAAAAACCAAACAGATTCTTGATTAGTATGAGTGTCGCTATAGTATGAACCTCCAGAAATAATTTATGTTTGAAAATAAAAAAATGGTGGAGGTTTAAAGAAAAAACTTGAATAATATTATTCATGTTTTTTCTTTAAACCTCCACCATTTTTTATGTGGAGGTTTAAAGAAAAAACATGAATAATATTATTCAAATACTAAATACCTAATAAGTACTAAAAACATTTATTCAATTATCTGCATTGGTATTGCCAAAAAAAAATTCATAAAAATAGCGGATTTTTCGAGCGTTCAAAGTGAGATGACCCCTTAAGCGTAAGGTAAAATAAGTACAGAGAAATATCATGAAGCATCATATAACAAAGTAACACTCGTAAATAAATAAAATAAGTTAATAAATAAAACAGGCTACAGATGTCAATTGTGTGGAAATCTCTCGACAATAGGAGAATAATTATTAGGAAGATTTTTTTATTTACTAGTTTATTTATTTACTTATTTTTTTATTTACTAGTGTTATTTTGTTATATGATACTTTATGACATTTGTATGTATTTATTTCACCTTGCGCTCGAGCTTAAGTCTTCAATCCGTGCATTGATCTTAACTCATGTAATAAGCATTGTTTCATTACTGAAACCAGACACGGTAGATTATCACGAGATTGATACAACACTGTCTGGCAAGTAAATTTACATCGTCATGAAAGAACATACGAATTGTAGCTAATGTTTGTGATATTATTTTATTTAAAAGGCAGCAGTTAGTGATTTATCTTATATTCAACCTTTACCTTTTCTAACAACTTTACCGCTGACCAATGTTTTACGAATACAATAACAGTTCACTTTTATTTATGCGTTATTGACAATTAGATTTAAAATTATTGCAAAATGTTACACACAAGAGGGTCTAAACTAAGACAGATACGTTTGTATTGTATTTTCTTAAGTTATTAAACGTGTTATTATTTATTATTTGCTATAAGAATTAATATTGTTCGGTCGGCGTTTTACTCTTATTTACCTCATGTTTCAAAAAGATTGTACATCTGAACAGCGTTATTCATGACTTAGGATAAATAATTTTCTCATAAAAGAAGAAATGTTTTTTTATTTTTTAATATTTTAAATGTATTTTCTGTAAGTACGAGATCCCGTGTAGAAATTTTTCCTAGGCTGTAACCGGGGCCTGAAAGGGCTTCCTTACTTTATTTGAGGCCCAAGTTAGGATGCCCACTCTGGCCCAATTTCGAAATGTCACGCTTTTTTATCTAGGGCCATTATTGCTTTCCAAACTTGGGCCAATATAAAAATTTTAACTTGAGCCATGATTTCCGACATTCACCCGACATAAAAAAAATTATATCTGTATATCCATTTTTTTTCTTAAAATGCAGTCTATGATGATTCCATTGAAAATTAGTAATTTATTAAATGTTTTTTCACATTTAAAAAACACAGTTACCTTGGTGGACTCGAACTCGGGACCTCTGCATTGTGAGCCGACTGCCTTACGTGGTAGACTACTTCTTAATTTGATAAAAGTATTATATATTATCTACATATGTCATAACCAGCGCAAATATATAATTTTCCAAAAATCATCTTAAGAAACAAATTCAGTTAAAAAAAGAAATAAAATTTTGAATTCGATATACGAATATAATTTTTTTTTATGGGTGAATGTCGGACTAATAATTTCTTTGGTTAACGCTCGGTTACGTTTATATTTATAATATTCGATATAAAAAAAATTTTTTTTTAATTATAATGTAATAATAAATTTAAAAAAAAATTTTTTTAATTAAAAAGGGGAAATCCTACATTAAACTGTCTTGGGAGAAAAATCGTGACCTGGCTCTGTATGGGCTATAACTGGGAAATCCTACATTAAACTGTCTTGGGAGAAAAATCGTGACAAAACTGTGCCCTGTATGGGCTACAACTAGGAAATCCTACATTAAACTGTCTCGGGAGAAAAATCGTGAACAAACTGGGTCCTGTATAGGCGGCAACTACCCGTGTGGAAAATTGTTAAGGCAACCTTAATAAGCTTCGGGGCCTTTAAGGGCTTAAACGTGGGTTCCCTAATAAGGATTTCCACATTATTGCCAGGCTAGGTCCCAGTTGGGTGATATCAGTTTTGGGTAGCTGAATTAATCTGTGGCCTGAATAAGGAAACCCAATAAGGGCCTTGATGGGACTTGATCAAGGTAGCGATTATTAAAATAGATTATATTTTTTTTAAAACCTAGTCGGGATTTCGATAGAAAAAAAACATCAGAGCGTAAATAAATTGAAAACTCTTCAAGGCATATTATTTCAATCAGCGTAAAACAATTTTAATTCTTCATACATTAAAAAATTTTTTTAAAACATTTAAATATAACATTATTATTACATTCTACTATACATGAAGTAATGCCAGTACATATGTGTGAACTCTTCCATTAGGTTGGTTTGAGAGTTTTAATGCAACTAATTTTTGTTCGATATTTATTATTGGGCAAACAACATCCACGGAAGTCTTTGTTTCAATTTTCCATACATGGACTTTACGTGACTGTGTCGGATAAGTAAATATATCTGTTTTTGTTTCCCAGGCTTGTGCTTCAATGAACAGAGAGTCTTGAGATTCATTGTAGCCGAAAATTTTTTTAATTTTTGCTACATATCCATTGCTCAAAAGCACAACGTTATCTGGAGTGTTAGTACTAATAACAGTAGAAGTATTAAGGATCAATTTTTTTACCATTATTTTTCCCTCTTCAAGAACTTTGTAATCAATTATCTGAAGTCTAGAGGGAATTTCTTTCGGCCTACGAGAAAGAATGTTTCTTTCATGTTGCCTGCGACAGAATTGCGCCAAGGGTTGATTTGGAGTTCTAATTAAATTTTTTATTTTTCGAAGATGGTTTTCAAATGGAAAGCAATTAATTTTGTTCAAGTCGCAACCAAAATTATCTACGTCATCGACTATGTGACAAAGATTGTGCATGTTGATAACTTGAGCTCGCTCACCATACAAAATCGGCAGTGATAATACGAATATATTCAAATATCGTCTCGCTTTTTCTTTGTAACGCGAAATCAATGTTTTACTGCACAAAATCCTGAAGCTAGTATGAAGTAGTAGAAAATGATTATACAATTGACTGGATATTAAATTTTTCAAAACAATGGGGCCGCAATATAAAAGAAAGAATCTAAATTCGGTGGCTTTCCATTTAAGGAGACAGTTAACTGACCTCGGTTTTCTTTGAAATTCCTTTGGCATTTGTGCTTTTAAAGACAACATTCTGCGAGAAAGTTCTTTTCTACTTCTTAAATTCAATCGGACTTTTGATGGTCCAATTATTAAGAACTCTAATATCTTTTTGGCGGCTCCAAGGCAGCCTAAATGCATAAAATCTACTGCAAAAATGCTAGTCATATCGATTTTTGGCTCTATCAGCTCTAAAGGCGAATTTCCAGTATGGTGTTCTGGATCCATTCTCTCTCGAAAAGACGTATTAGTTCGTTTTGGGTGATCAACTCCCGGATAAACTATTTGTGTTTTATTTGTTCTACCTACTTTAATCACTTTTCCATAGACGGTACACCGTTCGCATGCACTGTAGCCACCATGCCCTTTCGTTCCTTTACAAAAAGAGCGAGCTGGAGTATCAGCAACAATGGCTTTTAAATGAACCTTGAATACTTTCCCATCTGATCTGAATCCTTTTTCATGAAGATCATTTAATTCCTCTATAAAATCTTGAAAATAATCGTCCAATCTCTTCGGCTTACTAGGTCCACTGTAGATAGCAACTTCAAATGGCTCATACACATCAGGATCATAAAAAATTTTACATAAAATTGGCCAAAATCCTATTTTTCCAGACTTTGATAATGGTACTCCGTCTATGTTGATGATTAAGTTAATATCCCCTTCGTGGAAGTCAGCCAGACAATTTTCTAATCCTCGTGCAATTCCAAAATATACGAATTCTCCAGGTTCTTTATCCGTGGAACAATTTTCCATGATTCGAATATCATATGTTGCATGTGAGGTGCCTACAAAAGTTTTGGCTGTCTTTGGTAAGTCGGGAAGTAATCTTTTCCTGAAAATATCCAATAATTGATCTAAGTGTTTATGACTGATGCTGGTGTTAATTGCCCATTCACGAAGCTCCATAATTTCTGCCGGAGTTGATGTTAATAATTCATTAAAATCAGTCATGCTTGATCGATCATCTCTTCTAAGCAATACATTTTCATTCTGAGTACCAGAATCAGAATCAGAGCTAAACTCTTGATTGGAGACATCCCTCATTTCTGTATTACTTTTGTCATAGTTGGCATCACTCACAATATCCTTGGAGGTTCCCTCTCCTATGAATGCAATCAATTCTCTCAAATATTATCAAATGATGTAACTCATTCCCGGTAAAAAATTTTTCATATAAAACATATAATTATATACTAAATATGTCCATACATGTTTTACTTCTTCTGTATAATCTCTGTTTGTATATATATACAAGAAAAATAGTAAAAAGAAGAATCTAAAAATAATTGAAAGATTATTTTCATATTTTTCCCTCTTTTTTGCATTTTTTATAAAAAGTGAAGTTTGAGGTAATGATCATATATAAATGTAACAGTTGTTATATATGATTATACATGGGCAAATTTTTCTCATTACCTCAAACTTCACTTTTTATAAAAAATGCAATGCTTAAATGATCTTTATATAATTATTTTTTAGATTCTTCTTTGTATTATTTTTCCTGTATATACGCACAGAGATAATACAAGAGAAAAAAACATATGGACATATTTGATATATAATTATATATTTATAGAATTTATGTTTTTATATAAAAAAATTTTTTACCGGGTTTTTTATTAAAAATTATAATAATTACCACTGGCGGTATCTTTATCCTGTGTATATACTTCCTTAAGAATGTTTTTCACGTCACTTTTTAATTCTTTTAAAAACATTCTGCTGTTTCTTTTGCGTTTACGTGCAAGATTCTTCTTATGACTATTCATTTTTCGTATTTTCCAATGATAATAGAAAAATAATTTGATTAATAATAATTAGAGACGACGTTTATATCGTGTTTCGGTGTACACAGAAGGTATACACGTATTGCACTTTAAATACAATCGAGTGTGTAACCATAGCTATAGGAGAAAAAGGCGCCAAAAAGTCACCTGATACCATCCTCTTATTGGCTAAGCCACGAGACCTCCAACAGAGGTCACTGTCACGTGATCTGTCTCTCGTAGAGGCTCTCTCGTTTGCCGGGTCCGCAAATAATTTACTTGTTTCCTGTGGCTTCAGTGTAATTATGTGATATATTGTCGTATAAGTAAGTACATTTTTTTGTTCTCGTTTATCGGCTTAGGGTCGATTCAGACACAACCGTGCAGTGCCCGTACCATGAACATTTCTATCTTTGTGTCATTTCTTTCTGTCCATGCACGGTACGGACACGGCACAGCTATGTCCGAATCGACCCTAAGAGTACATACATAAATCCTATTTAAGAACATAACCATAATTAGAACACAAAAAAGCACGGGGCGCATAAACTCAACTTTCACAACATAACCTCAACCTCAATTTTTCTAGTTTCTGTTCTTTACTTTATTCTGTTTTCAGTGTCTCGATTAGAGCCGTATCAACTTGTCAGTTTTACTGACTATATTATAAATGGCCTTAGATCTGTCGAATGCGTCCCAAACTCATGGATTTCGTACGATACAAAGATTGGATCTTGCATGGTGCGTTACATGGAGCCTCCATACGGTGATGAAGATAAAAAATTAATTCAAGATTTGATCAAAAACATGAGTGATCCCCCAGAAAGTTGGCCTCTGTATCAAGTTTCCCTGCAGGGTCACGCAAGTAAAGCCTAGATTCTACTTTAAATCTTAACAATCTCAAATCTGCAATTTATTTTACTGCAATTTTATTATTTATTAAGGAACACATTCAGAGGGATTAAAAAGAATAAAAAAACTTTGTACCCAAGAATTTGCCTATACAACATCGACTGAGAACGAAGGAGAAAAAAAATCGAAAGCAATAACTAATTTAATAAAAAATGCGGATCCACTAAAAGGGAAGTCAATTAAAGATCTTTTAAGTCGAAAAAACTTGTCATCTGACAATGAATCAGAAGCAGAAAGTTTGAACAGTGAACATTGTAAACGTAAGTTTGTGTCAATTTCTCAATTTAATTATTTAATAAAAAATTTAGAAGTAAAGTTATTGAACTCAATATATGTTACATTTTATTTTAAATTTAAATAAAACTTATTTTTTTCTGTCGATCTTTAGCTACTGATGAAAGTTCTTCCGAATCGGAACCTGTTCGTCCTACCTTTTATAAGAAGATAATAAAACAAAATGTGAAGAAAGTATTTAACAAATCATCAGCAAATTATGATGGAAAAAATAAAACAAAGGATACTTTGAAAAAATCAGCGATATCTTCATCTATTCATGGACGATCTTCAGCTTCAACATCTTATTCCATTAATGCAGAGAATATTACTGCTGGAAAAAAAGCAACAGAAAAGCTTAAAACATCAAAAGTCTTACTACCAAGCAAGTATCAGAAGTCGGTATATAAGGAAAATATCCCAACAAATTTATCAGGTCATGGCGATCAAGATCAAAGAAATAAAGATCAGTTTATTGATGAAAACGAGGTCAACAACGTTTTTACTTCCAAAAGTATATATTATATATAATAATTGATTTAATTAGAATAGAAAATTTGTGTATCAAGTATAATATTAAAATTTATTAATAATAATCGTTAATTACTATTTGCAGGTGATGCGATACTTTATCGTACGCTGATGAAATTAGTCACAGTTGTCAAGTCCCAAGGTCAAGAAATCCAGGAACTTCGATACACATTAGAGCGATCTCTAAGAACAGGTGGCTGTCGAATCACAACCAACACTTTTGTAGAAAAATACGACTTTGAAAAAATACGTTCAGTCGATGATTTTCGAGCATTTGACAATCGTTTAAAGGAGGATGAAGACTTTCGTAATGACTTCGTAAGTTTTGAACTACAAAATGTGTGTCTTCAGTCAATCTCATTTACATTTTCATTTCTCTGTTTTGCAGAGTGCTGCAATAGATTGCATTGCAGAATCAAAGATGAAGAAAACAATCAATGCAGTTCTAAAAAAATTTTTTGCACAGGAATTTGCCTTAAAGTGTACTGCTGTGAGGGAATCTAAGAAAAAAGGGGAAAAGTTAATATTAAAAGAGACGCAGTTCTATGAACAACTATTCGGTATGTATTAATATTACTGTAAGTAAAATTAGGTATTGAAGTTTTACAGAATATATATTGTTTCAGAGTTTGTCAGAAGGATTCATTCAGTCGAGGAAACCGTGACTGAAAAAATATATTACCAGAACCTCGCAATGTGTTTAAACAATTCGAAAGATTGGGACGGAGGACGCAAGATGCGTCAGCGAGACCTCTAAAATAAACGGCGGAATATGCAGACAATAAGATAAATGATAAGTCTAATATTTTTATTATTAAGTCATATAGTCGTATTATTAAGTCACTATAAGTCTACTTTACGTAAATATTCATGTCAATCGAGTCATTAATATGTATTGATAAATAAATTAAATTCTATTTAATTTTGTATTGATTTTATATAAGGTCGGTCACATAAAGGTTGTAACACTTAATTTTTGGATGGGTGATTTGTTTTGGCAGTGGTTCGTAGTCTCGAAATATTTGTTCGTTTCAAAACCCATCCAAACATTAAGTTGCAACCTTTATGTGACCGACTGTACATCCACACACACTTAAAAAAGCGGGTATATTCCGGGGAATGAGAGGGCCATCTTAGGGGAATATAAAGGATTTGATAAGGCAATTATCAAGGCCCTGATTATTTAGCCTCTAAGGGCCCTCAGCGAAAAAGCGTGACCGGCCTTAAAGGGTTCTTATTGGGCTTCCACATTAGGGCCCAAACAAAGTTAGGGAAAATTAACAGGGGCCTTATCAAAGCCCTAACGCAATTTCCACACGGGTAGGACATCCTACATTAAACTGTCCTGGGAGAAAAATCGCGACCAAACTGGGCCCTGTATGGGCTACAACTAGGAAATCCTACATTAAACTGCCCTGGGAGAAAAATCGTGACCAAACTGGGCCCTGTATGGGCTACAACTAGGAAATCCTACATTAAACTGTCTTGGGAGAAAAATCGTGACCAATCTGGGCCCTGTATGGGCTATAACTAGGAAATCCTACATTAAACTGTCTTGGGAGAAAAGTCGTGACCAAACTGGGCCCTGTATGGGCTATAGTTAGACATGCCCAAATTAAAAACAAAAACTAAGTTCTAACTAGGTCCTAAATGGGCTTGAGTTTGACAAGCCCTTATTTTGGATGCCTTAGTAATGCCCATACGGGGCCAGTATTGAATATGGGATGCCCGGATAAATTTCTACTCGGGATTATTTAAACTTCTAATTATTACAGTAAATTTCTCCCAAAAAATTTATTACTTCTGAGTAACTGGACAAAACTCGTAGAAAGATTTAATAAGTGCTTTGTCTTATGATTTAAGTTAACAATAAGATATCTAACAAAACGGATTGTTTAGAAAATAATTTTTATATTGTAAAATTTTGTATTGTAAAATTTTGTATTGTAAAATACACAGTATAATTTTTTGTATTTGTTTTAATTTTCATACGTTAATAATAGTTATGTCTTGGCGAAAGTTTTATCCGTTATCAAAATTTTCTGCAACGGGATACTTCTGACAAGAGTAAAAAGTGATTTTTAGTGCAAGAAAAAATTATTTCTATTATTACAATGCGTAAGAATATTGCATGCGACGCGCGCAAAGGCATAGCGCGGCCGCCGCGGCCGGCCGCGTCCGTGCCGCCGTGCCGCCGCGCAATGCGCGGCGGAGCGCTCACGCACACTATCAGGCGCGCGGCTCACCGACGTTCGCCCGGCTAAAGAACGACGCTGGCGCTGGTTGGACTAACTTTACTCAATGATTACGGCTTTGTTAAGCATTATAGAAAAAAGTGGTTCAGGACTTCTCGATTCAGTTTTTGACAAGGAATACCGCTATGTAGTTAGTGTCCGCTCTTTTAGTAACACCCTGTATATTATATATATTAAGCAAATTTTATGAAACAGAAATATAATTATTAATAAAAAAATAGTTACATGGGTAAATATGCATATTAGGTCAAACCTCACCAATGGCCTTGACCTTGACATATGTTGTCAAGGTCACCCTCCTGAGTGACCTTCAGAAGGTTTTAGCTGGCGGCCATTGTTTATTAAAAAGTTATAAACAAAAAATGTTTGAAAAATATAGCAGTTATTTTAAGTACTGAAAGGCATAAACGACCTTGACCTTGACATATGTTGTCAAGGTCACCCTTCTGAGTGACCTTCAGACAGTTTTAGCTGGCGGTCATTGTTCATTAAAAAGTTATAAACAAAGAAAATTGGTTGGAAAAATTTATCTAAAGCAGTAAATTGTTAGTATATTAAAAGGAAAGTTATTTAAAGCAGAGAATAGAGAAGTATGTGATTCAACTTACAAAGCACATACAAAGCACACACTTGTAAAGCGCGCCACTAACCTATAGGTTAGTGGCGCGCTTTACAAGTGTGTGCATTGTATGTGCTTCAATTGACAAAGAACACACTTGTAAAGCGCGTCACTAACCTATAGGTTAGTGGCGCGCTTTACAAGTGTGTGCTTTGTATGTGCTTCAACTTACAAAAAACATACTTGTAAAGCGCGTCACTAACCTATAGGTTTTGTCAATAACCAAGTATTATCTGCTTTAACAAAGCTTTAACATGCTTTTGCCACGATTAAAGCAGAGAATACTTGTATTTACACTTTCCAATACATAAAATTGTATATATACTTTTCAATATACCAACTATTCTCTGTTTTAAATCATTTTCCCCGCCAAATTTTTTTGTTTATAACTTTTTAATAAACAGTGACCGCCAGCTAAAACCTTCTGAAGGTCACTCAGGAGGGTGACCTTGACAACATATGTCAAGGTCAAGGTCATTTATGCCTTTCAATACTCAAAGTAACTGTTATATTTTTAATTTTCTTTTTGTTAATAACTTTTTAACAAACAATGACCGCCGGCTAAAACCTTCTGAAGGTCACTCAGGAGGGTGACCTTGACAACATATGTCAAGATCAAGGTCATCGGTGAGGTTTGACCTAATATGCATATTTACCGTTACATGTTTTGTTACAAAAGTAATTGTTTTTTTCAATCGAAATGAGTTTCTTAACTTATTTATACATATATATACGTACGCACATACAACATGAGTGTGTATATGTGTTTGGGTGTGTGTAATACAATATATTTACGTACATATATGTATATTATTAATATCACCTGCAACCAGAATTGCAATAAAAGACGCAGTCATACATCTTTCTTATAGACTAACAATAAGTTGTACACTTCTTTTTCTACGTAGAAAACTAACATTTAAAAAAATGTAAAATCTGACAATGTTCGAGCAAAAACTAAAATGACAATTAAAATACATGTACATATACATATGTATGTATGTATGTATGTATGTATGTAATGTATGTACAATGTATTTACATACATATTAATATCACCTGCAACAATCTATAAGTTCAGTCTGTAGGATTATCACAACTATATGCAGAAAAACAAATATAGATAACCTGACTTAAAACTCAGAATTGCTATAAAAGACGCAGGCATACATCTTTCTTATAGACTAAGTTGTACACTTTTATTCCTCCAGAGGTTTACCGCTGTTATGCAATTTTTTCTTTATCTTTTGCATGTGATTTTCAATCTTAAAGCAACTGAAATTATCTAATGAAACAAAATTTTTTACATCGTTTACAAGATGAACAAGATTGTGAACATTATGAGATATATATTCATCACCATAAATACTTCCAAAGTTGGAAACAAACCACAATAACAGTGAATCTGCATAAGCGTTAAATTTGAAACACAATTGCGGATCAATTAATATTCTTATAGCAACACAAAGACAAACGAAGTGAGTATAGGCAGTCGAAGATAATATTGGTTTCATTACGACAATTCCAGTGTACAATAAAAATTGCCGAAATTCCGTGTCCTTCCACCTGTCTACGTCACGTAAATGTCTGGGTTTCCTTGCAAATTCCGATAGTATACATGCCTTGATTGCAAGTAAATAATCTGAAATAATAATATTAATAATATAATAATGTTAATAATAATATTAATTGTCTAACTTGAGTGTCCGATAATTTATCAGAAGCAGACATATTATCAAGGGTCTGCAACCACTCTGAAACTTTCTCTTTACCATCAAAGTCACTGACAATGAGTAGTATACTGAGGCGATTCATGGTGTCTATGAAATCTCTTAGATCCGGGTGCAGTTGATCCATGGCTTTGGTTTCCAGTCGTAATTTATCCATGAGTGTGATAAACAGCGAAACAATGTCGGCAACGCATTTAGAAGTATTGCCCTTGTCGTCTTTTATCGTGATTGGCCTGTCCTCCTTGATTCTCTCGAGGGCTGCGGGACAATCTAAGAGGAATGCTCTGGTGAAGGTATCAATTGTTGGAAATTGATCGCTTTGTACCTATAACAAGAAAATGGAGTTTATATATTCTCCGTTAAATATACATGAGTTTATATACCATTCTTCATTAAATATACTCGATAAATATAAAAATAACATTGTATATAAAGGGACTCATTAATTCTTAATTTAACTGAACGATCACCTGTTTAAACGCTCATTAATTCTTGTTTTATGCACTGGACGCTCACCTGTTTAAACGCAGTTCTATATTGCACTAACAGTTTGCTACACGCTTCCGTGTATTCCTTTGGCGTAACGCAGACCCTGATGTAAGCCTTTTCCAAATGTTGCAATGTATTTACCACAGCATACATATCATCGTGCTTCTCTCTCTCCCCGGCGTTTTTATACAGCTTGACTTCTTCGTATAATTCCGGACGATCCTGAGTGATCGACATTGTTCTAAAACTGTAAAGAAAAACCGATATTTCAATGATACTAACAAGTTCTTTCGAGGTTAGGTACACGCAATGAGAGAAAGAGCGACTGCGCCTATTGTTCAAGCGAGAACGTCGCGGTGCATCCTTACCTCTCGCGGCGCCGACGGCGCGGTCTCCCCACTGATCTCAATATAACACTGGGGGTGCATTCGGGGAGACGCTATTAACGCTGTAAATGCAAACGCTATGAACTACGTTCGGGGAGCCAATAGCGCGATAGCGATAGCAAGCTCCCCGAACGCAGCTTTAGAATAAAATTGCAATATGGCCGATGATGCGAGTTGTGCGAGTGCCAAGTGTGAATAATAAACGAGTTTTTTATTTTGAGACCGGCGTTAAAATTTTTGACGAAGATTATTGGATTTTACATGTTACGCCGACACCTGGCGCGGCCTGGGTCAAGGGCTGCCAGGGCTCTAAGGGTTGAGTTTTACTTTTAATAATTGGGCGCCAGTTAGTTTTGTGAGAACTAACAAACTCACGTTTTACTCTTAATGTTTATAAGGCACTCAGGGGGAGTTCCGTCAAGGACCCGAGGATATTGCGAAAGTCAAGAGGAGAGAGATAAACAAGCTATACAAGCGTATTAATTTAATTAAACTTACGTACAGTTTAAATGGCTGCTATCGTGGCGACGCACGACCCGCTCACAATTTATGTTCCCTGTCGATTTGGGATATCCGTATCGCACGATGCTCTGTCGAACGGCCGGTTATGTGGCTGCTACCGGGTACGTGTTGACAAAACGTTAAACAATCGCACTAAGGTTCGCTCTGACAAACAAAATTCGCGACGCTCTATAGCCCTACACGCCAAAGACCGGCGAGCAGCTCTCTAACGCTCTACGATATGGTGGACTACACACGCCGAAGACCGACGAGAGAGTCCTCGATCGATATCTCTCCGTCGTCCTGCTACCACGCGTCCGCGCTTCGATCCTGATCGTCGTCAGTCGATACATTTCGTCGCGTGCGGCCACGCTATTGGCCCTTTGTCTCGGCTTTTTTCGGAGCTCGGCGTTCGCATAGCGCGGGCAGTATGACAATCAGTAGCCCTACCGGATCGGTCATTACATCGAGTGCCGATGTCGAGGGGAAGGATTACATTCTCCTGTCACACTCTCCTCCCTCGAACCTTGACATCGTGAATGAGATGTTTGGAAGGCCTTGTACGGGCCGTGCCTTCGCCCTGTTGCTCCACTTGTAAACACCTGAAAATCTCCCTCTCACCCACAATTTATGGGTATGACATTTCTCATTGACTTTGGCAAATTGAGGAAGGGGTGTTAGTAGTTGAGGCTGGAAATGGTACGCCTGTTATTTTGGTGACAAATTTATTTAAAGTCACGGTATGCTAATTATGCTTTATAATCTTGTAATGCTTATTTGTTAAGTAAGACAAAGAACACAACGGAAGACTTATCTATACTTGTTTCGACAATCCTTGCTTAAATTAAATTTGACAAACTCACCGAAATAACGCAAACTAAACTTGTCAATTATTATGGTGGGCCATAAACTTGGCAAAACAAACATATAAAATAAAATATTTAGGACAAAGTGCTTAACATTGGTCGTAATAACGCAATTTGAACTTGTTAATTGTTACGGTGAACAATAAACTTGGCAAAACAAACATATAAAATAAAATATTTAGAACAAAGTGTTTAACATTGGTCGTCGAAGTCTTCATGAGGAGGGTAGCCTACGCCTTCTTCTTGTACTTGGTGGGTACTAGGACGCGGATCTCCTCCCCGTCTCGCATTTCTGGCTTTTCTCGCATAATCTCATCCAGCGTTTTCTTATTGCGCGGTGCGCATACCGCTTGAATCGCAAGGAGGTTCTTTTTTATTGACAGCTCTCTTGCCGATGACGCAGCGGGGTTAGCGACGACCGGTGCGGCGAAAAGGGCGTTCTCCCGAATTAGGAAGGCGCGTACGCGGTTCGGATAATCCGTAGGGTCGTCAAACTTAGCCTTGACTTTCCTTTTAGGATTTCTGTACCCTCATTAACCAGATATCGGTGGTCTTTGGGTATCAGTGCTGTAGGCCAGGTAGCGTAGTTAAGCCTCAACCAGTCGACGATGTCTCCATACCGGATATTACAATCCGGGCATTCCGGACAGTAGAGGGACAGGTCCGTAGCGCATCCGGGGCACCGATTGAGGGCGAGCTCGTGTTCTATTCCGTGTGGGTAGACACAGTCATCGGTGTCAAAGCCATCAGCCCCACAGACCTGGCAAAATCCGGGACGATAGGGCAGTCTGCAGTCTTTAAAGTGATGCTCCTTGGAGCGGCAGTTGACGCACCCAGCGACGTGCTTTTTGCCTACGGAGGTGACGAAAGTTTGAGTGCCCCGATCCACCTTAGTTGACTGCATGCGTTCGACTAGGATTTTGGCTCGCTTGATAATAAGGTCTTTGAGCATGCCTTCGCTGATTATTCTACAGTCGGCGAAATATAATGGCGTTTTCCCGCCCGTGGCATCGGGAAGCTCCGAGACGCCGAGTTCCTTCAGCACCTCGTCGAAGGACGGCAATTTTGCCAGTGGAAGTGGCATTACGGCTACCGAGGGGGCGACCGATGCCCTAGGATCGTCGGTTGTCTTCAACTCCCTTTTCCATTTTGACGATGTCTGCAGGGGATGATCCTTGCTGGGGATGCGGTTCCGTTTTATGTTTTCCGCATGGACTTCGGTAGCGGAAACCCTCGTTGGTTTCGTCAACTTGAGGCGAGGAGGGGGAAGGGCCCGGATTTCCTTGAGCAGTCGAAGGACTTCGGAGCTTGTTGCGGGCGTGACTTCCCTAACTTCCTCCTCTGGGAGTGGCTGGTCGTAGCTACCTGTTATGGAAGTCTCCGACGTGGTATGCGAACGCGGGAATTGTCCCGTAACTCCCGAAGTGGCGACGGACGCGGCCTCTGACAATTTTTCGTGCTCATCTTCCCGGGTGGCCGGGATTTCCTGCCACGGGGTTTTATCCCGCTGGGGCTCACGTCTGGTTAGGAGGGTCTTGACCTGCTCCTCGATCTCCAATTTTCGTTGGAGCAGCTCTTCCAAGCTCGACGTAATTTCGTCGTCTCCGCCGTCCATGGTGTTCTGTCGAATGGCCTGCAAAGTTTAGGAATTGCGTAAACTCCGCCGAGGAACTTTCAAATCCGTTACATAATATTTGCCAATGACCTTATCAGTTTTGTCTGCCAGTTCGACGATCATTGGCCCGATTAATTGCTTTACAAATGCTGGGCCAAGGTACCGGTGGCCCAATTTAGCCGAGTATCCTTCAGCCTTATTGCTCAGTTTTTTATTTGGATAATAGACTTCCGCACCAATATTTAAGTCAAACTGTTTCGTTCGGTTACGATTAGCCCTGGCAAGACGTTTGTCGGAGTATGATTTTAACTGGTTTTCGACTTTATGTCGTAATTCGTCGAATTTACTTAGTTCTTTAACCCAATATTCGACCAGATCATCCGTTATTTCCTTATTACCGTCAACAAAACGTTTCCGCTGGTTTATGTTTGCTTCTCGCGCGTAATTTAAGTAAAACGGCGTGACTCTACTACCGGCATGTGGTACCGTATTGTAAGCAAGTTGAAGTTTTGACAGATCTTTATCCCATTCGTTTTGACTATTTTTTATGAATGCGGCAATTATTGGTTTTATTGTCCTATTGACGCGTTCTACCGGATTCGCTTGGGGGTGCGCTAATGGGGTAGTGATGTGATTTATTTTCTTAGCTATAAGGAATGCTTTGACGTCTTTGTTTACGTATTCGGTACCATTATCTGTAATGATTGACTCGGGGATAATTCCCCATTTATCGAATAATGTCTCCAAGATTCTAACGACATTTTTACCGGTTTGCTTGCGTACTGGGAACAGTTCGACAAATTTCGTATAGAGATCCTGCACAACAATTATGTATACATTTCCCTTCTTCGAACGAGTAAACGGCCCCACCGTATCGATTGACAATTGCGCCCACGGTGTAAGTAGAGGTCTTGTCGTCAAAGGCCCTTTCAGTGGCCTATGATTAAACTTGACTTTCATGCACACGTCGCAGTCCTCGACAAAGGATTTCACGTCCTGCGACATGCCTGGCCAGTAATAGTTCTGTCGTATTCGATCGTATGTGCTATCTCTACCTAGGTGCCCTGCCTGTGGGGTTTCGTGATTTTCCCGTAAAATCTCGAGAACTTGCTGGTCTGACTACTCTTTTCCACGGGTGTTCGTCATCGATCAGCATTTTCGCGTAGTCTGGTCTATGATAATATAGCTCGTCATTCTCGATCTTCCACTCCGTAAATCTATCGGGTTGTTTGCTTACGAGTTCGCGTTTTACATCGTACCAGTCTTTGTCACAAATAGTTGTTAGCCTAGCTCGACTTTTAATTGTTTCCTCGACCGTTTTCTCCCACCCTAGGGGATCAACGTCAACATCGTACATGCGCGAGAGGGCGTCCGGCGCCTCGTTTGTTGTTCCTCGCCTATACTCGACTGTCATTTCGTGTTGTAAAAGATAGATAGCCCACCTCGCGAGGCGGCCTACAGGATTTTTTAATCCGTAGAGCCATTGTAAAGCTTGGTGATCCGTGACGACTTTAAACGGCATAGCTTCTAAGTAACAACGCAATTTATCGACCGCCCAAACTACCGCCAGACACTCTTTCTCGGTGGTGGTATAGTGCAATTCCGCGCCTCTTAACGGTCGACTTAATACCTCAATTAAATTCTCCTTATCGCTGTCAGGGTCTTTCTGTACCAGTATCGCGCCTAGCCCGAAATTACTGGCATCTGTGTACAAAATAAAAGGTTGTCCCGGTATCGGCGTATATAATCGCGGCGCGTTGGCTAGTGCTGATTTAATTTTGTCAAACGACCGTTGTTCGACTTCCGTCCATTTCCACGGAACTTTCGGACTAGTTAGTTTATTCAACGGTCCCTGCACCCTCGCGATATTTTTCAAATGTCGGTGGTACCAATTTACAAGACCGTTGAATTGTCGCAATTGCGTCCGGTCTTTCGGAACCGGAAAGTCAAGAATTGGTTGGATTTTTTCTGGGTTTGGTCTCATACCAAACTCGTCGACTATATAACCTAGAAATTTTACTTCTTTGCAGGCAAAACTACTTTTCTCACGATTGATCACGAGTTTTGCTTCGCGTAGTACCTCGAACAAAATTGACAATATTGCAAGATGTTCTTCAAGATTTTGACTAACTACAATCCAGTCATCCAAATACGCGAATACCTGATCCGCCCACTTATTCGGAAGGTGTCTTTCGGCGATCTTTTCTTTAATTTTACGCTTTAATTGATCCATCAGGCTCTGGAAAGTAGACGGTGCGCCTGTTAACCCGTATGGCATTCTCAGCCACTCTAACAATCCCTTACCCTCGACAACGAACGCAGTATACTTCCTACTTTCCTCGTCCATTGGAATTTGATGAAATGCCTCACTCATATCTAGGGTCGAGATTATTTTTGCTTGATGTAGCTGGGACAGGATTGACTTCATATGCTGTAATGGGTAAGCAGGTTTTGCCGTTTGACGATTTACGGGACGGTAGTCTATGCAAAATCTCAGACCTCCGTTTGCCTTGGGAGCCACGACCGGTGAACATGCCCAGTCACTATTGCTCCAAGTTATGAATCCCTTTTCTAACAACCTATCGACTTCTTTGTTAATAAATTCGCGGATTGCTTCGCTACGCCGATACGGTTTCTGCCTATGTGGGGTCGGGTCTGTTAGTTCGATTACGTGCTTTGTTAGATTTGTAACACCGGTGGATTCCCGATCGAACCTCGCGAACTCGGCGTCGAGGAAAGTTTTCAGCCTATCGGCATGCTCGTCTGTTAATGTTATTAAATTTGTCGGTGTGACGGATCGGTGTAATATGGGGTAAGAGTATTTACTCCCCTCCAAAGTCCACTTTTTCGTTGTTGGATCAGTTTTGACTTTAAAGGACATCCAAAAGTCCATACCGAGAATTAAATCACTTGACAAATTTGGGAGGACACTAAACCATTGAGGGCCGTAAACGTCGCCTATGTCAATTATGAAAGGCGTACCCCCTTTGGTTTTAACGATTGTTCTATCGCCGAGTCGTACGCCCTTTTCCGATGTCAAATCCGCGGAAAGTTCCTTGACTTGAAATTTTTTTACTCGCTCATAAGTCGTCTGATTTAGGTACGATCTTTCGCTACCACTATCTATTAATCCGCGAATTTTCTCGCCAAAAATTGAGATCTCCACCGGTATTCTTACGACTATAGTTGGTTCCGTAAGACCGTTGTCCGTACAAAAAATTCGACGCTGAGTTAAGCGATGGACAAGGTGCGGTGGTAATCCGATCGGTCGCCATCCCCTTAAACCATCTAAATCCGTCGAACTACTTTGTTTCACTCTCCTAACGTCTGATGTCTCGTCAGTCGTCAACGTTGACAATTGAATAATTCCCGTGGATTGTTCGTTTGAATTGACGGATTCCAAGTCGATTTCATCCTCGGACCATTCCGAGTCACTTGAGGGCATTTCTAGTAAATCTAGTGATACTGTTTCGCGATTAACGTCAGCCACGGTTGCTAGAGACTGATTTGACTCAAGTGTTTCGGTACACGTTTCTAATCTATCTAGGGACTTTACCTGTTCTATATTGAATTTTGTTTTTT
Organism: Harpagoxenus sublaevis; assembly: GCA_030770355.1. Taxonomy (NCBI): domain Eukaryota; kingdom Metazoa; phylum Arthropoda; class Insecta; order Hymenoptera; family Formicidae; genus Harpagoxenus; species Harpagoxenus sublaevis. Next base: position 5,457 of record JASTWR010000639.1, on the reverse strand, counting down.
CTCCCTCAATCGGACCCTTTATGGCAGTAGCCTGAGGGGAGATTACTGCCGGCCCTACTCGTTTCCCGACCGCGTTGGGCAATTCCTATTTACATGGCCTTTATTTTGGCAAATATGACATAAGACTTGTCGCTCCGCGGTACAAAAACGCGCCGTATGTCCCATCTCGCCACAGTTATAACAAAATATTTTAGTAAAGTCTCGGGCAGGCTTTGCTTGAGGAGCCGGTGATTGTTCGTTCGGAGTGTCTGTTGACAATTTCGCGGATTTCTTAAAGGTCGCTACATTTTTCTCGAGCCTTTGTTTAACCAATGTCTTTGTATTGTTTGCCGTACTATTCTCCCTTTTAGAGTTACGTGACGATTTTGCCTGTATAACCCTCAGCTCGGTTGCGCTCTCGTCGCTACTCTCGTCCCCGATGGATTGAACATCGGACTCGTCGGTGTCGTCTCGCAAACAACTCAAGTCCGACCTAGAGAATCTCCCGCGCGCTCCCTTTTGGGCATCGACTGAACGATTGTATAAATAATTCCGCTCATTTAAGTAATGTAGTAATTCATCGTAATCGTGGATAGGCAGATTTAAAATTTCAAAGGTTAATCTTGGATTAAACTTGACAAGAATTTGTTTTAATTGTTCGCGGAATGACGGTGGATTTTGCATCCTCTCAAAGATAAGACGTGCTCGTCAAGTAAATTCTGCTAAGGTTTCCCCCTTTTCGAACTTTAAGTTACAGACTTCCAAGAAGAGTGCTCCATCGTCCTTCTTTACTGCCCATTGAAAACGAAAAGCGCGCGTAAAATCTTTCCAAGTCTGCCAACGTTGCTTATTTAACAGATACCAGGCTCTGTACGTTCCTTCAAAGACGCTTGACAGGCAAGGAACAAATAGATCTTTTCTTATCCCGCTCACGCTCAACTGGTCTTTCAAAATAAGCAGGAACTGTTCCGGGTCTTTCTCTGTTTTGGGAAATGTGATCTTCCAATCCCTAACGATACGGCCGATTTTCATAGCTGATTCAAGTTCGCGATCGTGTGCGTACGCGGGTGAGTTATTTTCCCTACCACCATACCGACTTGTTGACGGGGCATTCCTTCGAGCTCGCGCGTGCTGATAACCGTCAGCTCCTCGAATATTATCGTCGCTATCGTTCGATTCGCTACTACGCCACGATAGAACTCCCCTCCTAACTGGCGATTGCTGTTCGCGCCTAAATCTAAAGTTAGGGGTACGGATCTCATCACGTTCTGCTTCCAATCTGTTTTGCATTATTCGACGATATTCCCCATTGGTTACGTTCTCCTGTGTTACCAGTTCACCTTCGGGGGTCATCTCCGTGATTATAAGTCTATTAACTCGTCGATTGCTTTGTTCCGTGTCTATAATTCGCGAATTTCGGTGTCTACTATCTATTAAATTTTCTGTCCGAAAATTCACATGACGAGTGTCCCTATCGACCAAACCTCTCAAGTCTAAGGTATCCTCATTCTGTAACAAACTGTGTGTCCGTCTGATTCCGGACGACCTGGGCCGCTCAATATCATTTAAGTTATTCGACAGTACCGCGCCGACTGTATCTAATTTACGGCATGACGCAGTTCGCGGATTATTAATTAACGTATTATTATTATTGTTACCGGATAGCCCGGTCCCGTTACTGTTTTTCTTTTTCCGCTCTCCTGGCGATACGGTACAAAAGCTCCCGGGGGCTTGCTGGTCTTTCTCGCAGTGGCCCACGTACGTTTTGATATAACAGCTGTATCTTTCTATTGATGTCGATTAGGTTATTTTGTTGCCCACTTCCGGCCGTCTTTGACAATTCGGTATTGATCAGACTAGCTTCTACTTCGTTGTCCTCTTCGTCGGTCGCGTACGCGGGATCAAGTGTCTCGTTATTCGCTGTTGCACCACCCGTCGCGTTTTCCCCTCCAGACGCTAAGTTGAGCGAAGTTTAATACTACTGTTATTTCCTGTGTTATTCAATATTTTTAAATTTTGCAACAGCAGGTCTATTTTATTTTCGAGTGTCTCGACGCGTGCATATTTATATCAAGATGGTCTAGTCTCGTCGTCACGGTCCCGAGTGTCGTTTCTAGTGATTGCCAACGCGGATTCTCATTAAATATCGGAGTCGCCCCCACGCGAACCTCTTCCTCTACCCACTGGCGTACCCTCCCCGAATGATTTTGGGATGGCACCGATGGCTCGCTGTATCGAAGCGGCCACGTTCGAGTTTAGAGCGGCAGGCGGGCCCTCCACCCCCGCGCCCTCAACGTTAGCGACGGGGGTGGGCCCGGTCTGTAAATCTCCACTTAACCCGTCTCCCTTTGGGAACGTCTCGTTGAGCGACATTGTGGATTCTGGTCCTTGGACGATTTTTTACTACTTGTCTCTATTATTTTTGTTCCGGCTCTAGTCGTTCGTTTAGGCGGCGAAACAAACATAGACGCCATAACGTTGAGCTCAATTTAGTCTGCTAGGGCCTTATTGACGATAATTCTCTAATTCGGTTAATTATTCGGTAGTTGTGCGAATGCTTGCTTTACCGATTTAATGAGGTTTTACTAAGAATTAGTGGCTAAATTAATTTACAATTATTTGGCAAGTCGACAACCGAGACAGAGTTCAAGCTATCTAAATACAATAACTTAATTTACGATTAATTAGCGACTGAGACGAACTCAAGTCGTTGAAATATCATTGACTTTTCCGTAATAACACGCAAGGACAGACCCGTCAATAATCCACAAACGATATATGCTAGCGCGAACATGATAAACTAATATACATTACGGCACATAACAAGACATGAACCAACGGAGCACGTACTCGCTTAATTATTTTTTGGTGAATGCAAAATCGTTACTCGTTGACGGCAAAATTTTATTAATTCTTTTAGGATTTACTAGTTATTTATTCTTTATAATAGTTTATTAACAAATGAGAGCGAGATCCTCACTCGCAGCATTTTCCCTATTCAAAGCTCTCGCGCTCGACCTTGTCGTTTCTTAGGCGATGAATTGAACGTATTCATCGGAAATTTTCGAGCTAATACTCCTCAACGATTCGTCTTGCCAAGACAATATCGGAATTCAATTAAAGTTTTCAATCATTTACTTGACCGCAATAACTTATATTCATTTATGATCGGGCCAAGATTCACAATTCAAATAAATAAATTAAATAAGCAGATAGATAATGAACGCAAGGTTACAAATAATAAATAATTAAATAATTGAACACATTCGAATAACAATCAAATAAATAATCAATCAATTTATACATAATCAAATAACACACAATACTGCTGCAGAAAGAAATTTTGAAAGCATCGTAGGATATTATTCAAGCAAAGAAAGCGAGTCGAACTTGACAAGAACTGCTGCCTGAACTATCACTGAAAGTCTCTCAGTGTTTATGTTTTCGATCTCAGTCGCTCGTGCGAATTCCACATACTATTGTTCTCTGAGCTATTATTGTCCGAATAGTTTCTCGTCATGTTCGGCTTTACAGACAAACTCCTCCGGATTTCAGCATCTCCTGAATTGCTCACGAAATTTACAATTTACAAAATACAAATTTATACGATTCATTACAGTTAAATTTTGCAATTTACAAATACTCAATTTATTGCTGACGTCGAGCCCCACGTTGGGCGCCAAATGAGACCGGCGTTAAAATTTTTGACGAAGATTATTGGATTTTACATGTTACGCCGACACCTGGCGCGGCCTGGGTCAAGGGCTGCCAGGGCTCTAAGGGTTGAGTTTTACTTTTAATAATTGGGCGCCAGTTAGTTTTGTGAGAACTAACAAACTCACGTTTTACTCTTAATGTTTATAAGGCACTCAGGGGGAGTTCCGTCAAGGACCCGAGGATATTGCGAAAGTCAAGAGGAGAGAGATAAACAAGCTATACAAGCGTATTAATTTAATTAAACTTACGTACAGTTTAAATGGCTGCTATCGTGGCGACGCACGACCCGCTCACAATTTATGTTCCCTGTCGATTCGGGATATCCGTATCGCACGATGCTCTGTCGAACGGCGGTTATGTGGCTGCTACCGGGTACGTGTTGACAAAACGTTAAACAATCGCACTAAGGTTCGCTCTGACAAACAAAATTCGCGACGCTCTATAGCCCTACACGCCGAAGACCGGCGAGCAGCTCTCTAACGCTCTACGATATGGTGGACTACACACGCCGAAGACCGACGAGAGAGTCCTCGATCGATATCTCTCCGTCGTCCTGCTACCACGCGTCCGCGCTTCGATCCTGATCGTCGTCAGTCGATACATTTCGTCGCGTGCGGCCACGCTATTGGCCCTTTGTCTCGGCGGTTTTCGGAGCTCGGCGTTCGCATAGCGCGGGCAGTATGACAATCAGTAGCCCTACCGGATCGGTCATTACATCGAGTGCCGATGTCGAGGGGAAGGATTACATTCTCCTGTCACAATTTTATAACTTTATTTATTGAGTTTTATGCCATTATTTTAACCTACAACTTTTTATTTGATCAAATTAACAGCAACCCAGATAGCACAGTGACATCAAATGCCGTCTTAGTGACGGAAATTTGACGTGTTGCCGTCACTAAGACGGCATTATTACGGCATTTGCCGTCACTAAATGTCACTTTGCTATCTGGGAAATAGAATACTACATACATAACCTGTATCATCAATTATTTACCATTCTTTGCACTTGCAGCATCTTCTGGAGACAATTTCATAGAATAATTTTTCCATTTTTTTATCAAACAGATTAATTTCAACGTCACTTGGTCCTTGGTCCATTGTTGGAATTGACATATGGTTACGTTTCGTTATCTGCAGTATTCTGAAAGCAGCCCCTATACGCAATCGTGTTCAAGGAGAGAATAAGCGCCAATAGCATTTCGTGCCTCACCTCGAAAATAATAGCGAAAATAGCGCGAGTGGTGACGTCACGCTGCCTTTAGAGTGACGTCATCATCGTATATCATAGCGCCACAAAGCGTCTCCTCGAACGGTTTTGGACGATAATTGTGCTAATAGCGTGCTCCCCGAATGCACCCTGGATGTCGTATGCTATGGGTGCATTCGGGGAGCATGCTATTAGCACAATTATCGTCCAAAACCGTTCAAGGAGACGCTTTGTGGCGCTATGATATACGACGATAACGTCACTCTAAAGGCAGCGTGACGTCATCACTCGCGCTATTTTCGCTATTATTTTCGAGGTGAGGCACAAAATGCTATTGGCGCTTATTCTCTCCTCGAACACTTGATTGCGTATAGGGGCAGCTTTCAGAATACTGCAGATAGGAAACATAACCAATGTCAATTCCAACATAGACCAGGACCAAGTGACGTTAAAATTAATCTGTTTTATAGAAAATAATAAATTATTCTATGAAATTGTCTCCAGAAGATGCTGCGAGTGCAAAGAATGGTAAATATTGATGATACAGGTTA
>JASTWR010000638.1:0-95759 GCA_030770355.1 Harpagoxenus sublaevis | reverse complement strand
ATAAATCATTTTTTATTATCCAATCTAATATAATATCTTTATTAACATCATGTCCAATATAAAACATTATATTTCATACATTGCATACATACATTGCATACATACATACATACATACATTACGTTATATGTTATATTACATACATTATACGTTCCGTTATACGTTATACTTTGCGTTATACGTTATACATTACGTTATACATTACGTTATACGTTATACATTATACATTATACGTTATACATTATACGTTATACATTATACGTTATACGTTATATTACATACATTATACGTTATACGTTATACGTTATATTACATACATTATACGTTATACATTACGTTATACATTACGTTATACATTATACGTTATACATTACGTTATACGTTATACGTTATATTACATACATTACGTTATACGTTATACATTACGTTATACATTACGTTATACATTATATACGGTATATACATTATGTTACAAAGGTATTCGATAATGTCCCCACGGTAACGTATCGGTCGAATCCGGTAACATGTACCGCTTGTCGTCGTACGGACTCAGAGCGATTTTCGTCTCGGACACTGTACGCACTTGGTGCAGTTTCGATCTTATACACGACTGGCGCCAAGTCATTTCAATCTCGTCGTTCAGACACCGCGTGTAGTCGTCGAACGTTATAGTTCGCGCTACGACGTTACTCTTGACACCTTTTGCTTTCTTAGTGTCTTTTTTACCAATGACTCGCAAGGCGTACATTTTCGCCCTGAGTCCAACAAATTCGGTCATGATCGCGCCATTATTTTCATCTTTCATCAAGTCCGGCACTTTCTTGTTCTCAAGCGGTATACCGTACGCGTTGTCGACCGAATAATCGCTCGTGTCAAACCTAGCGATATCACGTTTCACGTTCTCGTACACATCCTCGCACTCTATACAGTAGATCAAACTGTCAGTGTCGGTGTACATAATTTTACATCTGTCGCTATACAGAGGAGACATGTACTCGTGATGAAATTCATACAAACATATCTTTGATATGTCGAGGATGCACATGCCTACGTAGATCGGTTTGTTAAATTTCACCTCGAGTTTGCGCATTTCTATTGCAACCAAATTTTCCGAAAATATACTTCTACTATGAAAATTTGGTTTAGCGATCATTGCCTCCGCGCCGTATCTACCCTCCCAATGAGTCAATAATATTACGTCTACATGATTACGTACGTTTTCCATCGTTTTTCCGAAAACCGCGTTATTCATCAGTTTATATAAATTCTTTTCGAAATCGTTTGTCGCGCGCGTTCTAAATCGGGTGTTTAATTCGATGTAATCGCGAAGCCATGGAGATTGAGCGAATTGCAATACGCGATGTATTTTTGTAACTCGAAGGCCATGGCGCGTGCATTGCTGAAGGTTGCGATAGTGTATGACGTAGCGCTTCTTATCGCACACAGTCGCAAGAAGCTTGACCTGCCGCTTGCCTGGCGGCTTATCGCGCGTCGGACAGAACGGTAGGTCAGCGTGCGCGTCGTGTTTATTTTGTGGGTACTCCAGATCGACCTCGAGAATATAACCTGTGGGCGAATTCGTATCGATCGCGCTAAAATCAAAATTCGAAACGTCTTCGATCCATCGAAAATCGGCGTACGGTAGTGGTTGGCACATTGCCCAACCGTACAAGTTGTTTACGTCGAAATGCATTAGGTACGACGATGGTTTCGATGGATCGTACGACTGCATGTACTTGTTATTGGCTCGCACGTATCTGCCTGAACATTGACTCAGACCGCCGCGAATACCGCATTCGATAAACATTACCATATCTATATCGGTTAGCAGTTCGAAATTTACACGAGTATGCTTCAACATGGCGTCCCATGTGAAACCTGGCAATGTGTAGTAATAAACGGGGTCTAGTCCGTAACTTTTGATGCAACTGTCACGAAAATTTTCGAAAACGTCGGCCAATAACAAGACATCTGTTTTTAAATACAGATCGCTGTATTCTCCTAAGGTTCGAACGGAGAACCGCTGCCAAACGTTCACGGCGTGCGCGTAATCGCTCTCGGATACAGTGTCACCGACCAATGAACTGTAAAATAATTCGCGCGGCGGTAAACGCGTGTCCTGCAACTTGTCCACGCAATCCACGTATTCGTAAGGAAAGACACCTTTTCGCGTCAGTAGTTCTAAATCGTGGACTGATAATTCGGAAAATTTGGAACGTACAATTTTTAATTTGTCCTTATCGAGGAAGGATGCCAATTTCTCGAGACTAGTGGTGAGAAATTTTAACGAATCGATGAACCGTAACTTTATATTGTTTCGCAAATCTGATTTATCGGCTGTGTCTTTAACGTTTTTCGTGAACGAGATATATTTTTCTTTAGTTAACGGTAGTACTTCGATCGAACCTTCGAACGCGGCAGCCATTTCCTTTATGATAAAATGTGCGTCATAGCCGGATAAATTGTGAAACACAACGGGAATGACATATGAGTCTTTATAGTTGAGATTGCAGTTTGAATGCGCGGGACCTCTGTAACGACCGGTCAGATGGCAATGATCGCGTACTCGCTCCTCATCGTCGTTTAGTGTGAACGGTTTTTCGCAAATGTGGCAGTGCGTCGCGCTGTGAAACGCATGCCACTGTTCTTTCGAGAGCGTTTCCATGGGGACATTGGTGGATAAAATACCTTTTACACGATGCGCTATTTCTTCGAGTCCGTTGGCGAACCACGCGACGCAATCCTTATCGCGGCGAAACCGATACGTACATAACGATTCGTCGTACGAGCACTGCACGTAGTATCCTATGCTAAATACCTCGTGGCGTTGATATGCGTACGTCGACGTTCTCTCATCCGCGTCCATCTTCTCCAGGGTGCATTCGAGATCGGCGTACACGACGAACGGAAGCCGCTCCTTCCTGTTGTAGTTGCGGAAGCTCAACCATTTGTCGTCCTCGCTCGGTAGTCGGATGGCGCAGTCGTTCATCTCACTGCAGTCTACCGTGTGCGATTGCAACTTGTCGCTCGAACTAAAATAATGTAGACATCTGCAAAAAAAAATTTGCAATTTTTACATATATCTTTTATATAAAAAATATAATATATCGTATATTATGATTTTTCTGTTTAATGTATACTCACCGATCGCAAAAGTATTTCATGCCATTGTGTTTGTTCACTTGCGAGCTCACGAGGCGGGACAGGTTCTTTATCCACGCGAAATGTCCCACGTTGTAGTCTCGCGAGTCTTGCACGTACAACAGATTGACGTGCTTTTCTCTCTTCCGGTCGGTGAGCCGTATCGGTAGAACGGTTAGCGTTTTATGTCCCTCGATAGTGTAGACATTTATCGATACGTCATTGAGTCGTTCAAATGTACTAATTCCTTTCAAAGACATTGGAAACTCAATGTCTTGTACATTTAACACGGTTGTATAATGCGGGTAGGAAGATTCCCGATTCACATTTTTTTCGATTGGATACAGCGCGGCGACCACTGACCACGCAAAACACGCATTGTCCATGGACCGAACGTTAATCACCGCTTTCTTCCTCAATATCTCTTGCGGTAATTCCAGGTGACACCCCGCGCGCATAGGATCATATCTGTTGATATTAATTGTAAGATCGAGGATACGCGATAGGGCCCACCCGCTATCTCGCTCCTGGAACTCTTCGAGTTTCGCCAGTGTGGGTTCGATTACGTGTCGCTCGTACCACTCGCGCATATCGGATGTACGAAAGAGAGCATAGTTATTCGTGTTCATACTCTTATTGTCACGTTTATCGCCTGTCACAAACTCACCGTTGAACACGGTGTTCACTTTCACGCTGTTGTGTATTTGTATAGCGTTTTGCACTTTCTCGAGCACTATACTAGCAGCGTCCACCATAAATTGTCGCGGTTCGATATAGTCTGTGTTAATCACCGCACCGGTCAGTATACGGCTTTCGAACGCGGCATCGATCTCTCGCCAAACGAGTCTTTCCACGTTATTGCCACCGCCGCCACTACTGGTGCCCGCGACCACCAAATCACCACCGCTGTGTATAAAACGTCTGTCTAATTGAATTCTCGCACCCTCGAGTAGTCTGACATTCGACACCAATAAATGTCTATCTCCAGGCCAGAGCCGAGGACGCTTGGCGCGACAGTGCTCTTCGAGCTGTTCAACGGTTTCCTCGCATCGCTGTGCCCACGTGAAATACTCGCCCAAGGTAGCGACTTGGCGCGACTGCTCCAACAGTTCGCGCGCAATTTTATTGAGGTTTTCCATGTTTAAAAAATTTCTTTTGCACTAGTTTTAAATCTTTCTGCTCGCCGGAATCCTCCTTATATTTGCGACAGAATGTCTTTTAAATGCGAGAAAGTTATCTTTCCATGCGTCGCCTAGTGGTGTCGTTGCGAACTACCGTCAAACTAGCAAGACTTCCAAATCACATACTGTGGCTCTGACGCGCTTCACTCATCGTTATATATTTCATGTATCATTCTTTTCTCTCCTTCCAACTGGAGCATCACGTATCGTTTCATCTTCTTCTATCTACTGCATAGTGTCATCATCTGATCTATTGTTCTTCATATGCGTTACAGAAAAGTAATATCCCTTGGACGGTGAGTTCTGCTTACGCACTTTTTGTCTACAAATTCTAGCAGCCTGATCTCGGCGCTCGCTTTGTAACGCGCGACGCCGTAACCGAATGGCGTCGCAAAATATACCTTGATAAACAATAAAGAGGACACCAGAGGACATTGCGACGTTATAACCGAGCAACATCGCGAAACTTGTCCTGACAAGCAACCCTGATGAACAATTCTTCCTAGAAAAAAAGTGATAAAGAGGACACCAAAAGACATCGCGCCGTTATAACCGAGTGACGCCGTGAAACATGCCCCGGCACGTTTACCGAAAACCCTCCGATAAACAGGTCTTCGGAGAAATAATGATGATCATGACCGCGACACTGCGACGGTTAAATCATTCTCATCAAGACAAACGTTTTTTATTACCGATATTTAGTCGTGAATATTGTTTACATATTTAATCCACCTGAACAATGCATTCGCTTCGCATTAAGCAACGTCATAATCGAATGATGCAGTGAAACATGTCCTAACACGTTCGCTCAAAACCTTGATAAACACCTTTTCTCAGAATACGTTCTAGAAGCATTAATCCCCCCACCACGTCATAATTTTAAAAAAGGGTGTAGGGTATTGCCGCGTATACGCTCCGTTAATTTTATGCGAACGGTCAGTCTTGTACAAACAGTCGACTTGTCATAACCGAGAGTGAAAAATATACTCCGCTGCGGGAAGCAACAGTGGTGCAAGCATGAATTATTACGTGCCGATTCCCGAAGCTGCAACTCCATCGAGTGAGAACAAGTGAGTTTCGTTTTATTTATAGAGTCTCCTATTTTATAATTTTTCCAATTTTATTATTATTTTAAAACTTATCGTTATTTTTTTCTACAGCACTTCGTTGGAGCGTCGTGCGGTGCGTATACTCAACAGACGATACGCATTGACATCTACAGCTTACAAGTATTTGGATATTGGGATCAGCGTGAGACCTCCACACGGTTCCTTTGTGGAATTGGTCCTTGGCGACAACCGAGGATTTCAAATCGCGATGCATCATGGAACGTGGACGGTGCTCATCGATAGACGCATGGATGTCGAGCGACTCGTGCAGTCAACCGTCGGTCAGTCGCTGACTATTCAAGATCTAATACTCGAAGTTGTACAAATGCGTGATGATAAACTTGTAAAATTGTCGTCGCGCAATACTTCTTTGTACATGAAACCTGCAACTATTCTCTTTTTACTCACGCTCGAACACTGCGTCGAGCATGTCTTCCGCGAGCTATATCAGCTTGCGAGAGAGGTAGATAAGAGGTTCATCGATTTTGCAAGTATTCTACAAAGAAATTGTATTACTGAAAAATGTGACGCCTTTAGTATCTTGCGCAGCTATTACGACCAAACGTCAATTGTAGATTGCGAACTCATAGCGTATGCTATGGATGATATTATGTATGATGCATCGAAAAAGAGATCTTTTGATGTAGTAGATTAACATGAGAATAAATGTATAACATATATCGAAAATATTTTTTACTTATTTAATTTTCCTTCCACATCCTCCTTATCTGTTCCTTATTAAAATATTAAAATTTAAATACCGAGCGTATGATGCGAATGAGATGGGTAGAGAGAACGCGAAGAGATGCGATATCGTAACTCTCAGATTACAATAACTGACCTACTGACCGATTTACCACTGCTTAGTCACACATAGTGACCCTCTATACAGAGTCTTGACATAAGCGATTACGATTGCAGCTCGAGCGTCGTCTCGTCGGGCGCGGACACGGGCATCCCCCAAATTAAGGTAGGATAGCGTTTTTTTCTAAAACGCGGATTTTTCCGCAAACGGGAGCGCGAACGCGGGCGGGCGGGTGGCGTGGGCGGCGGCGCGGCCGGCGGCACGGGTGGGCCCTAACGCGGCACCCCTCCCCCGCGCGGACCCTACGCGACCCTAACGCGGCACCCCTCCCCCCCCCCGCGTGTCGTCAACACCCCTCGCCCTTCTTTGTAATACGAGACGCCGCTTGTAAACATCCACCCCCCCCCTCGCGTAATGTCATCCTCCTCGACCCTCGGTTACCCCCCCTCACCCCCCTCGCGTGACGTCATCCCCCTCGACCCTCGGTTACCTCCCCCTCCCGCCCCTCACCCCCCCCCCTCGGAGACCCCCCGCCCCTCACCCCCCTCGCGTGACGTCATCCCCCTCGACCCTCGGTTACCCCCCGCCCCTCACCCCCCACCCCTCGGAGCTCCCGAGCCAGAACTCTCTTACTATCACTACTATCGTCAAGGAATTAGGTACTCTCATGACAATGGTATTAAAATAATCCTGAGACATTGTACTTTGGAAAAATAGAATAATCAGATTTTAGTGCTAACTGTATCGCGTTGGAATTAATTATTTTATACGGAGAGCGCGCGCGCCGCGCGCTAAGCATCGTCACTTGGTCGTCAAAGAATTAGGTGCTCGAATGATTATAATTTTAAAATAATCCCGAGACATTGTACTTTGAAAGAAAACAATAATCAGAATTTGGTGCTAACTGTATTGCGTTGGAATTAATTATTTTATACGGAGAGCGCGCGCGCCGCGCGCTAAGCATCGTCACTTGGTCGTCAAGGAATTAGGTGCTCGAATAATTATAATTTTAAAATAATCCCGAGACATCGTACTTTGAAAAAAAACAATAATCAGAATTTGGTGCTGACTGTATCGCGTTGAAATTAATTAGTTTATTCATAAAGCGCGCGCGGCGCTCTCTAAAGTTCGTTATCCGGTCGACAAGGAATTAAGTGCTCGAATGATTATAATTTTAAAATAATCCCGAGACATCGTACTTTGAAAGAAAATAATAATCAGAATTTGGTACTAACTGCATCACGTTGGAATTAATTAGTTTATCCATAAAGCGCGCGCGGCGCGCTGTAAAGTTCGTTATCCGGTCGTCAAGGAATTAGGTGCTCGAATGATTATACTGCCAATATATCAACATCCGCTGGATTTCATATTTAAAGTATTCCGTGAGCGCCTTAAATACTTTTTTACTTGTGACATAAAAGACAAATCGAATAAAAACCAGATTGACGCTAAGACTTCTTTTTTCACAATCCCGTATATTCAATCAATAACGAAACAATATAAAAACATTACTAAAGATCTGGATGTTAAACTTTCATATTATAGTCTTAATAAAATGAAGAACTTCATTAAAGTACATAAAGACATCCTCCCTGATTCATCACGTTGTAATGTGGTATACAAGATTAATTGTAAGAACGGTGATGCATCATATGTAGGCCAGACGGGAAGGAAATTGCAGACGAGAATTAAGGAGCATCAGTCGAACATTAGAAGAAAGGCCGGGTCTCATTCTGTTTTGACTGACCACAGATTGAAATGCAATCACGATTTCGATTGGGATGAGGTTGAGATCTTAGATAATGAACCATATTTTAATAAAAAACTAGTTTCTGAAATGATAAATATAAAAAGATAAACTAAAGGTTTAAATTTGCAGACGGACACAGAGAATTTACCGGATATATATCTAAATGTTATTGAAGGTCTTTCTAAACGCTAAATTTGCGATGTTTATTGATTATTTTCGACACTTTAAGATATGTTTGTTACTTGCCCCTGTATGTAACCAGTTATTTCTTTCGAAACACTAAAGTAACAAGCACGTTTGTTTAATCACGTACTGATTTCCATCATAATGCAAACCTTTTGTACAACGCATTGTAAGTAACTGCATTTTTTATCTTAATTTGTACGCATATAGCGTTGTATTCGGGCGGATGTTACTCCAAATTTTACCGAATGTTACTACAAAATTTACACAGATATCCTGCACTTTTACGGTCTAGAATGGACAAAGGGCCGTTATTTTAACATCTGTTTTTCAAATCTGAGGATACCTGAAAGTACTTCGGAGAATGCATCTGTAAACATTCAAATGTAAGATGCAATGCGCTAAAGTTTCTATTACATAAGACTACGTCTTCTCAATATGTACCAGGGTTAGAGTGCAACGTTAGGTTTATTTACCGTTAATCTTTACATTTATGACTGCATTGCGTAATATTTATATATTTATTTCCTTGACTATGGCAGTTTTGCGTTCTTTGTTTTAATTTTGACTTAAATTCTTATTTTTGTACGCTGAAAAGGACTCAAAAAAAGAGTCGAAACGTTCGTCGTCTTACATGTAAACTAACTGAATAAAATTTATAATTGCGCACCAATTACCGCGCGTTGGCTCTATTGCCTTTTTTAGTATTATTTGTTTAATTGTGAGAGCCTTTTTATATATATTTCTTTTGATCATTAACGTTATAATCACCAATACAGCTAATTAGAGGATTAGAATGATCATGCTTATAAGCATTAGTAAGCTGTCTAGCAATTACTTCATCAATGTATTTGATTTTTGCATTAGAATGAAATTCAGGTATAGGAGTATCATATGGCATGCCGAGAATTAGACGCAAAAATTTGTTTTGTGTAACCTGTAAACGTTTTAGAGGAGATCGTGCAGCTGCCGCCCATACAGGAGCAGCGTAAAGCATTGCAGATCTGAAGTTTAAGATTAATATGAAGCCCACTATTGCTATTTATTAGTGGATATAAAACTTTCAGTTTGCCGAGGGCCTTACAGGCGCGATCATGAATAGCCTGGCCCCATCTGAGACCAGAATCAATAGGTATACCTAGGTATCTAACACATTTAGACCATGGAATCTGATGATTCAAAACCCGAATCAATGGAGGCCTAAAATTTAATTTGCGGGTAAATACAATGGCTTCAGTTTTTTGCGGGTTGATAGACATTTTCCATTCTAAAAAAAAGCAAACAATGTCATCAATGTAACACTGCAGTCTTGACGCGAGTAGAGCTGCGCTCCACGAAGACGTGTACACAGCTGTATCATCGGCATAAACTGCAAGATTTGTATTAGGATGTTTAGGTAAATCATTGATGTGAATATTGAACAAGATCGGGCCCAAGATAGACCCCTGGGGAACACCCGTTAAGATATCAAAAAGAGGTGATAGTTCTCCCTGAAAGGAGACCATGAACGATCGCCCTGCAAGGTAACTTCTAAGCAATTTAACAATAAAAGTGGGCAAACCAATAGAATTTAATTTATAAAGTAAACCGGCATGCCATACCGAGTCAAAAGCTTTTTGCAAGTCTAATAAAACCATGGCCGAACTCCGATTCTTGTTTAACTCCATGGAGAAGTATTCCGAGACTCTAAACAATTGCAAAACTGTAGAGTGACCTCTCCTAAATCCAAATTGTTCATTAATGATAATATTGTTACTATACAAAAAAGAATTGATCTGAAGCAAAACAATTTTCTCAAAGACCTTGCTGAAAGAGCTCAGCAGGCTAATTGGCCTACAGTTTGAAGGCAAAGATTGAGATTTGCCTGGTTTAGGAAAAGCCAATATTAATGCTGTTTTCCAGACTTTGGGAAAATAAAATAATCTGAATGAAGCTTTAAAAATATAATAAAGTTGCAGAATAATCTTAAAGGCAGATTTTTTAAGCATGATATTAGTGATCTTACCCTGACCAGGAGCTTTATTTTTCAGCAATTTATTAATTACAAAGGCAACCAAATTCGGAGTTAAAAAGCCCAAATCCACAGGAGGATTTGACTCATCCAGAGACACAATAAAATCTTCCACTTTCGTATCATGCGGGAGGACTAAAGATGACGAAAAAATTGAATGAAAGCTCTTTGCGAGCGCCGCTGACTTATCAGCCGGGTCGTAAATAATACTTTAATCCTCCAAAATAAACGGAGGTGCAGGAACGCTTATTCGCTTACGGAATTTTAATGTATTCCAAAGAGACTTATCCTTGATGTTGACATCATTAAGTTTGTTGAACCAATAAGCATCCCTGGCCTCCTGTAGAAGATTTTTGATATGTGAATTCAAAATGTTGCGAAAGATTTTATAGCGTAAAAAGCACGTTCTCTGATATTTCCTGCGGAAATGATTGCGGAGTATAACCAAGAAATCATGTCGCTTGGAATATAATGGATCTAAGGAGTAAGAATGATATCCAAATTTATTAATAGTTGAAGCTTATTTAAGGGATCTGTGTAAAAACTTCTGAAGTTCCTCAATGCATGAGTCTATATCATCGTCACTCCTGAGATCAAAATTAATTTTCCATTTATTGGTTGCCTCTCTAAAGCTTTCCCAATCAGTTTTATAATAAATTTTATCCCTTTTAATTACAAAAGTATTTTTCAGCTCTAAAAAAAATTGCCAATAATTAATACTAAATTGTCACAAAACATCAATTTGTGAAAAATCTCAATTATCGAGACTTGAGATGTAGCCCTTAAAGGTTAAAATTTTAAAATATTCGCAATTTTTCTAATTCTATTATATTTTTCAGTCTTTTCTACCCCTATTTCATATAAAATTGGTTAAGATTTTGTTGATCAGTTCTGCAGTTATAGAAATTTCGGTAAATTTGGCACATACAGACAGACAGACAGACAAACATACAGACAGACATACACACCTACCGACATTTTTTAAAATGGCGATTTTTCG
This sequence comes from Harpagoxenus sublaevis, assembly GCA_030770355.1. Classification (NCBI taxonomy): domain Eukaryota; kingdom Metazoa; phylum Arthropoda; class Insecta; order Hymenoptera; family Formicidae; genus Harpagoxenus; species Harpagoxenus sublaevis. Next base: position 84,579 of record JASTWR010000638.1, on the reverse strand, counting down.
ACGTTTTAGAACATTCTGAACACATTGGCAGCGGCAACTAAAAAAAAAATTTTTTTACGAAAACAAAGCTTCCTCTATGAGGAAGCAATAGGAAAATGATTAGAGGATGAATCCATCGTATAGCAATTGTTATCAAAAGAAATATTCTTAGTCAGAAAAATATCAACATTAGAAGGGTTTCTACGCGGAATTTTATGAGAAAAGGTAGAACTATGAATAATAGAGATATTAGATTTATTTAAATAATTATATAAATACACCCCTCTTGTGTTATTTGAAATATTATTCCAAAGTCTATGCTTAGCATTGAAATCTCCGCCAATAATCACTCTTGAATGAGCATCAAAAAAGGCATTTAAAGAATCAAATGAAAAATCAGATTTAGGAGAGGCATACGCAACACCCACTGTAAATCTCAGACCCGCACGGACCTCAACCAGGAGTAACTCACAGCCCTGCAATATGCAGGGAGGTAAGACGACATATTTAATTGACCTGCTAATGATAATCGCCAGTCCCCCGGCAATAACCTTGTCGGAATCCTGACGAACAATATCATAGCCAGCAAAAGAAAAATTAAAATTAGGGTGCAGCCATGTTTCACTGACTAAAGCAATATCAATTTTATTGTCAGCCAAAAATTGACCCAGCTCCAGCACTTTATTCTTAAGATTTGTGGCATTCCACAAGCACAATTTAAGATTCGTTAACATTTGCGAGTTGAAGGCTAATAAATTAAATCAGCTGCCTCAATGAAAACTTGCGGTTTACTGAAACCGTCGTTACAAGAAGCAAGTTTAATATTAAGTTGTTTAATAACACTAAGCATGTTTGAAATATCAACCAACTGCCTCAGCTTACTAATTTCCGAAAACAAGTTATTGACGTTGTCAATATCTTCCGATCTATTATTTGTGAAGGCATATCTGTTTACATTTGTAATCGCTTCCGCATAAGATCTACCAGGCGATCTCATACGAACAGATGTTGTTTGTTTACTATAAGGACGAGAAGTAACTGGAACCGAATTCAAATTTGGCTGGCTATTGGAGACAAAACTACGGATAGGATTAGAGGCTACTTTTGCGTGCAAGCCCTCCGAATCATGCAAAAAATTTGATAGAGCGTGCGAAGCAGGTTTGACAGATCTCTTCTCCGAGAATTTTAAATAAGCCGAACATTGAGTGAAACTAGCCGGGTGTCAGCACACTTGACACAGAGAGGAGACTTGAAACAGTTAGTTGACGTGTGTCCGAAAGCTTGACATCGAAAACATTGCAAAATCTTCTTGGAGTTGATGAATTTATCCCAGTAGATCCGCGAATTGAATAAAAATCTAATTCTTCTTAAATGTGAAAGCGTATATTTGGCACTGAGATTGATTTTAAATATAGCATATAAGCTATCTTCTGCATTAATATAAATGCATGAATTAATAATAATGCCAGCGTCCTTCAATTCTTCTTTAATAGATAAATTTGGAATGTTAGGCAGTCCTTTAAGTGTAACCGTGATACTCTTCTCCTCAGGCAATGAATACGTGTGAAAAGATAGATTTTTTGCAATGGCAAATTTTTTGAAATCGGTGAAATCCTCGAGCTTATTAAACTGTAATTTAACTTGATTGCCAAGAAATTTCAAATGAAAATTGTCACCAATATCTCTCTTCAACGATGTAGAAAGAGTTTGAAAATCCTGAGGTATTTGTTTTAAATATAGATAGGCGGTGGACGTCTTTCTCGACGATTCACAGAGGCCAAAGGAGAACGAGGCGCATCACTGGCACATCCCGTCGCCCATCCACGCTAGTTTCACCAGAAGGGCTAATTTTCTTGCGAGCTCGTTTGACGTTAGCAGGAGTATCGCAGGGTTCCTCATGCATATCCAAAGATGTAGCAAGGCATTAAAAACGATTATTAGTACTAAATTTATCTTGTACAGTAGCAACTTCCTCGATGCAAGGTACCTTGTCAAGAACGTGAGTAGCAGCGTCCTCAAAGCGGGGCAGCTTGTCAATATGACCGGAAGCGGATGTTCCGGCAACGGGATCAGATGCAAGTCGCTTTGCAGCCGTCTTGATGATTCCAAGTCAGAGGGACGTCCAGTGTCATCGTCGTCTTTGGTAAAGAACTCCACCTTGTCAAAAATGCCCTCCCAGCGGGCAAGACACAAGGTCACAAATAACACGAAAAAAAGAGACACAACCGCCGTCGGCGCCCTGAAAAGGGCGGAATCCGACACGCCGTCGGCGCCCTGAAAAGGGCGGAATCTGACACACGTAACACGTCTCACGTCTCACTTGGCTCGCACTTGCTCACACGTCCGCTCCGCTCCAAGTCTCAGGACAAACCTTCTTAGTGGCCCTCTGAGTCCTGTCTTTTCGGCGAAATCGCCGGGCTTATATACCCCCCTCGGCCCGATATTTCCGGTAGCGGGGGTAACGTCGACGCGGAGGCGCACGTGGTGGGGATGCCTGGCCGGAGCAGTAGGGGCGATGAGCGCTCCGGCGACGCAAACGCGCTCGGCGATATTCGGGCGTTTTCGGGTACCGCTCGGGCGCTCCGAGACGGTCCCGGCGGCGAGTGCGCCGACTTTCGTAAAATTAAAAAAATGTGGGCATGCTGCCCTTCCCTCGCCCGGCGGGTGTCCGGCCGGGCGGCTCGGCTGGTGGTCGGCCGGGACGATGCAAATTCGGGGGTGCATCGTTACAAAATAAAGAAAAGAACAGAAAGAATTTTCTGTAGTCAACATCTAAAACTGAGGAGCAAAAATACAAAGAACTAAATTACCTGATAATGAAAAAGAACCATCGCCTTCACATTATCCATCTAATGCTTATGAACATTTTAGCAGAAACATCATACAAGAAAAGCTAAAAATTAATAATGTAAAATATTAAGTATGATGTCGTAACTAGGTAAAGAGTAAAAAACAAGTAATATTAAAGTTATTCGACCGTACATATCAAACCAAATTAAATTAGAATAATCGCCATAACGGTCCAAGCTTGGATCTTAATAGCCTAATATTATTTTATTGTGTATCAATTTTAAAAATTGATTTAACTAAAGGGAAAAGAGGGGATAATATGTGTATCACACAATAAAATAATATTAAGCTATTAAGATACAAGCTTGGACCGTTATGGCGATTATTCTAATTTAAAAAACAAATACTTATTTAAACGGAGAATGTCCAACGATAGCACCAATTCATTTTGTGTAAACTGTAACATAACAGCGAAGTATTGTAGTGTCAAAGTGACATTCTCAGGACACCACAATAATTGTGGAGCTACAAAACAACTCGTGTTCGTACAATGGAGGTTTAAAACAAACTGACAAGATCTTGCAAATGTTTGAAAAATAAAGGCACGTTCGAAGGTTGCGAGAGTACATATTGGTCGAATATAAAACAATTATACATATTTGAGATGACGTTATCGTATATGGGATTTAAGTTTTCTGTGTCATTTTTAAGATAAATCGTATTAAAATATTTTTTTATAAAAAACATTTCCGCAATTTCTCTTTTTCTGGTATTCCTTTCCTTGTGTAATATCTTAACCACGGACCATTTAAAATCATGACCATGAGAAACGCGATGTTTGCTGACGACGGAATAATTACTTTCGTCTTTTTTTTATATCATTTTGGGGTGCGTTCGTTTATTCTTACTGGGACTTGTTGGGAAAACAAAATATATAATACACGTAACGTGTAGGTATTATAGATTTTGTTTTCCCAATAGCTCCCAATGGGAATAAACAAACGCAGGGCTGGTGTTCTTTGATACGCGTTTATAGGTGCCGTTTCGTTTGTCCAATGTAGGACGCACTACAATTATCACAATTTATTCTATAAACTAATTTAGTAGAGTGATCTTTTTATGAAGACGGTCTTTTCCTCTTTAATGATAACATCTAATTTTTTAAGAATACAAAATAAATAATATTTATTTCGACTGCGACTGGCTAATATAATTTAAACATAACTTCACAACGTTTCAACCCGCTCTTTGGGTTCTTATCAAGTGATCTACCAACAAACAATTAAATTTTATCGTCAATATAAAAAATAAAGAAAAACATTCTTTAGTCAATTATCACAAAATTACTGAGCGCAAAACACAAATCACGAAAATTACCTGATGCTGAACAGAAAACCATCGCTAGCACATCGATACATCTCATTGTTACGAAAATTTTTGCCGAAACATCATAATAAAGCTAAAATATTAATAGTAAACGAATAAGTAAGATATGATAACTGTGTGAAAAATAAATGAACGTAATTACATGTAAAGTAAACTGTCCAACGACGGTATCTGTTCCATTTAAAATATAGCAATGCAAATATTCATCATGCTCGCGCAGCATTGTCAGAACTGTGCACGAAAATTTTTGAGCAAAGAACTGCTCATGTTCGCACGGTGAAGATTGAAAACGAACTTACAAGGGTCACGTGAGTTTGAAAAATATAAAGTACAAAGGTTGTAAATGTACACAGTGGTCGAAAGCAAAACAATTATACAGTTAAGATGACGTTGTCATATATCAGATTCAAATTATCCGTATCTTTTTTTAGATTAATAGTGTTAGGATTTTTTTTAATGAGGAACATTTCAGTTATTTCTCTTTTCCTCATATTCTTATCTTTATATATATAGAATGTCAGCCTCCGACCATTTAAAATTATGACCACAAGAAACCCTGTGTTTGCTGACAACAGAATGATTATTATCGTCTTTCTTGATGTCATTCTGATGTTCCTTGATCCGTGTATGCAGGTGACGTTTAGTCTGACCAATATACGATGCACTACAGCTATCGCAATTTATCCTATAAGCTAATTCTGTGGACTGAGCTTTGTCAAGTCTGTCTTTTCCCCTTTTTCCCCTTTTGATAATTACATCCAATTTTTTTGGAATCGTATACACAGCATCAAGCCCTATATTATTGAACTAGCTGGTTACCCGGGCTTCGCCCCGGAGGACTTCTCGCCCTATTGTAGACATCAGTTAGTACATAGACAACAGAGGAAATGAACAATACGATAAAGAAATTTAAATCTGAAGCGATAGAATTGGAGCAGAAGTACAAACAAACACTAACATAATTTTAATTCATCTGTATCATGTCATGAGATAATATTATTCATTACAATCAAACGAAAGTTTATTGAAGTCAAAATCGATTTCAGCCGTTGCGTCAAAGAATGCGGTAATCCGAGTGTCAAAGTTATATTTGACAATGTATGAACGAAGGAAAGTTATTTAAAGCAGCGAATCATTTATATATTGAACAGTCTTTTTATTATAACAGAGAATGTGCTGTACAGATATTAAGCGTCGAAGTTAACAAAACAGAAATAATTTGTTAAAGCAGAGAATAGTTGGTATATGAAAAGTACATATTTATATGTACGATGAATAGTTGTTATATAAATATGTACTTTTTATATACCAACTAGTCTATGCTTTAACAAATTATTTCTGCTTTGTTAACTTCGACGCTTAATATCTGTAGCTGAAATAATTTGTTAAAGCAGAGAATAGTTGGTATATGAAAAGTATGCTTTGTAAGTTAAAGCGAGGTCCACTCTGTACAGGGTTGGTAGGGGGGATGTGAAGGGGGCCGCGGTGGCAAACAGCAAATGGAGAACGACGTTTCTTAATTGTAAATTTTCAGCTTTGAGTTTTGCATCGCAATATCTCCGCTTGTAGGGCACGTAGCGGAAACATAAAAACACTTTTATTATACTAATTTGGTCCAAGCTATCCATTAAGCCTAGTTGGAACTTAATCCGTTCGCTAGTTATCGAGATCTCAAAATCTCGGGTACTCGCAACTCGTTGCGTCGCGTTAATAGAGGCGGTCTCGCTTTGCGCGTACTTGGCGCGAGGCACTACCGTGTCTCTTGATTACTTTGATTTTTTCAAGGTAAAGATATTACTTGGATTCTTTCAAGGCAAATCATCAACATAAATAATAATTTTATACAATAAGCAAAACCCGTTCGCAATTACCCTAGCTACGATTCGGCATTGCCCCGGGTGCGGCGGGTAACTCCGAATGGCAAAGTTTTGCTTTTTGTTTAAAATTGTTTATGTTCAAAATTTATAAAAATTATTATAATTTAAAGCCAAATAACTGGAATATTACTTGAAATAGACTTCTATAATTGATAAATAATCGTCAGCTTTATTTAACTTTTCCCCTAGATGTTCGCAATTTTTCCATTCTCCTATACCCTTAAAACTATTTTCGTTAATAAATTTATTGTGGAATAAGTGGGTATTTGTAAGCAATAACCAAGTCAATATCTCATCAGGTCTAAGAGATATTGAAAAATCCGTAAAAATATATTTTACCCCTTTTTACCCCCTTAAGAGTCGAATTTTTAAAAATCCCTTCTTAGTGGGAGCTTACGTCATAAAAGAAATGTACCTACTCCCCAAATTTCATGTTTCTACGTTCAGGGGTTGGGCTGGGCGTTGATGAGTCAGTTTACGGTAATTAAATACCGTAGCAAAGTACGTAATTTAGCAAAATTTGTGTTTTTTTACGTTTGCAAAAGACATTACGTTTGTTTTAGACGGTAAAAGGTATAATGTTTATAAGAGAGGCAACAACATATGGCTGTAAAAGACACCATGTCTGTAAGAGACACTATAGCCGGTATTCATAGTCGGATCTTATATTTAAGACCGTCTTAAGTACAATCTTAAGATGTAATGAACCAATCACACAACCGTATTTGCGTCTTAAGACATTACTTAAGACAGTCTTAAAATAAGATCCGACTATGAATACCGGCCTATGTCTGTAAGAGATTCTGTGTCTGTAAGAGACACCATGTCTGTAAAAGTTTCTGTGTCTGTAAGAGACACCATGTCTGTAGAAAATTCAGTGTCTAAAAAACTACCCGCCACACGCGGGGCAATGCCGTAGCTGGGGTAATTACAAACGGGTTTTGCTTATTGTTTAAAATTATAATTCATGTTGAAAATCTATAAATATTAATTACTGTAGTTTAAAGTAACTTTTCGATTTAAAGTAATCAAATAACTGGAGTATCATTTAAAATGAAGACTTCTATAGTTGATAAATAATCGTCGGCTTTATTTAACTTTTCTCTTAGATGTTTGCAATTCTTCCACTCTCCCCTACGGCCCTTAAAATTATTTTTGTTAATAAATTTATTGTGGAATACGGAAGCAAATGTTATTTTTTTAAAAATAATTGTTGGGCTGAGTATAACAACCGAAAAAATACTATTAATTAATTAATTTACAGGAGATACAAAGGGGGTTCTATAATTCACCCCTAAATCCAGATTTATCCCTTTAGAGGTTGATCAGGGCAAAATCCTGAAATATGTTTTCGAGCATTTGTATGGGTGACCTTCGTAAGCAAAAACCAAGTCGATATCTCATCGGGCCTAAGAGATATTGACAAATCCGTGAAAATACATTTTACCTCTTCTCACTCCCTTAGGGATTGAACTTTTAAAAGTTCTTAGTTGGTGCTTACGTCATGAGAGGAATACACCTCTCGAATTTCATGTTTCTAGGTTCAAGGGTTTGGGCTGGGCTTGATGAGTGAGTCAGTCAGTGAGTGAATCAGTCAGGACATTTGTCTTTATATATATAGATTATTAACGAATCTCTGAAAACACATTTTACCCCTTTTTACCCCCTTAGGGATTGAATTTTTAAAAATTCTTTCTTAGTGGGTGCTTACGTCATGAGAGGAATACACTTCCCAAATTTCATGTTTATAGGTTCAGGGGTTTGGGCTGGGCGTTGATGAGTGAGTGAATGAGTCAGGACATCTGTCTTTATATATATAGATACGAGACGAATATCCACACCAAGACCTTTAACGTATGGTAATGCAACACATCTGCGGGCATCAAACATGTTAATATAAGAAATATCTTCATTATTATACGTGTATAATGCAGTTGTCTTATTCTATTATTGATGTGCTTATTTATGAGATTGATAGGAAACGAATTGTTCAGTAATATTTTTCTAACGGTGTCAATGTTGGAACGATGGAAGCGTTCAGATAGTAGAATAGCTCTATCAATTAAGCTCGTTATTATATTAGTTTTATACTTAATTGGATGGCTAGAGAAATAATTTATATACCGTCCGGAAAAAGTAGGTTTTCTAAACCAATTAGTAATTAAGGATGTTCGGGCATTATGACTAAAATGATGAAAACTCTTTAAATCCAAATTAATTTTGTAGATTTTATCATAAAAAAATTCTGTCAAAGTTTCAGGCTATTTAGGAAGCTTATTGTTGAGAAATTAAATAATAAAATCACACGTAGTCTAAAGGCAAATAAGGAAAAATTATTATATCTCAATGAAAAATAATGAAAAAAATATGAAATTTTGCAAGCAGAACGAGTAAGACTATATAATTATCCACACCAATTTTTAGCTTTATTAGGAGACTTGTTTTTTTTATTTAATAATGTTTCTAAAAAATTTCTCGGTTTGGTTAGGTTAGCCGAAAAGTACGCTCAATACATACTTACATACGCTCAATACGTACTTAAATACGCTTAATTACAGATGAGGAGACTATGAGATACACGCACACTATCGAAAATGCCACGCAATGTTGTCAAATTCAAAAAATGATTTAACTTTAGAAATTGATTGTACATAAGCAATTTAACTTTTGACAGGGAAAATATACCTGTACCGCCCGAACATCTTTAAGCGACTACCATCCCTAATTACCACTGTATCCAAAAACGGAAGACAATTGTTATTCTCTAATTCATAAGTAAATTTGAGGCGTGGATGGTAACTATTAAACACATTGAGTGTCTCATTTAATTTCAACTTAGGTACTATGGCGAAAATATCGTCTACGTAACGTCGAAAAAATGGAATCACGAATTTAAGTGCATTAAGGCAATAGGTCTCCAAGTCCTCCATTACAATATCAGCTGCCTTTGGAGAAAGTGGAGAACCCATAGGGCTACCAAAGATCTGTTCATAAATTTGGCTATTAAAACAAAAACTTGCAGAGCTCAAAATCAGATCGATAGCATGGAGAAATTAAGGTAGCGTAAAGTTAGTATGTGGCGAAATGCTGTGCCATCTGTTCTCAATTGCTTTCAAAATCAATTCTTTAGGAATATTTATAAAAAGTGATGTTACGTCAAAAGAAACAAGAACATGGTCATCATTAATCGGTACATTTTTGATCATATTTGCAAATGACCAACTATCCTTGATATAATATTTTGGTTTAGCCACTGATTCATCCAAGATCGCGTGTAAATAACTAGCTATATTATACATATAGCGGGCTACCCCTAGTCAAAACTATAATGCGCAAGGGAAAACCAGTTTTATGCACTTTCGGCAGTCCATAGCACCGTGGAAGGTTGTCGTTTGTGCACCTTAATTTACGATAGGTGGGTTCATCTATGATATTATTGTCGTACCATGATTTAACTAATTGATTGAGCTTTGACGTTATTTGTTTAATTGGACTTTATTTAATTTTTTAATTTCACAACACAGTTTTTTAGAAAAAAGACCTTAAAATGCACTGCTCACATTTTAAATCGTCATAACTCAGTGAAAGAAAAATGGTAGCGTAATGATTAGAAAAACATTTTAAAGAGGAAATGTTGTTTTATGATACAATCAATAAATTTTGCAGAATAAATTTTGTTCTCCTTATGCACGCCATAAAAGTTAGAATTTTTTAATTTTGCAAGGCCCATTTTAAATTACCGCTGTTTGCAGTAAAATCTTCGCAGAGAAATGAGCCTTAAAGCATTCGAAAGCTGAAAATTTAAGCTTTAAAAACGTTTCTCTGCGAAGATTTTACTACAAACGGCGGTAATTTAAAATGGACCTTGCAAAATTAACGAACTCCAACTTTGATAGCGTGCATAGGGAGAACGAAATTTATTCTCCAAATTTTATTGATTGTATCACAAAACATAACATTTCCTCTTTAAAATGCTTTTTTAATCATTACGCTACCATTTTTTTCACTGAGTTATGACGATATGAAGTAAGCAGTGCATTTTAAGCTCTTCTTTCTAATAACAAAATGTGTTGTACCGCCGGTATTAGCGTTATCAAAACGAGCCTTAAAGCATTCGAAACTGAGAGTTTAGGCTTTAAAACGCTTTTTTAAACATCGCTCTGCAATCATTCTTCACAAAGATACGTCAGATAGCGTAAAACCAAGTGGTCAAAAAAATCAAAAGTACGCAAACTTTTGCACGGTACTGTACCTACGGAACAAACGGAATTTCAAAGTCAAGCGCACTAATAGCGTTTTTCATTGGCAGAACTGGTGCGCACTCAGTGCACATTAAGGCCGTTGAACTCTAATTTAATCTCTAATATTTAAAGTAAAATGCAAATATTTTGACTGATAAAATACCCAATACTTATTTTACCATAGTACAATAAAAAATATTGAGGATTTCAGTGATTTAACCTGTTTTCATTAAACATACACTTTACGTTGATTTGTGTACAACGGCCTTAATGTGCACTGACAATGAGTGCGCACTAGTTCTGCCAATGAAAAACGCTATAAGGCAATGGGTCTCCAAGTCGTCCATTACAATGTCCGCTGTCATTGGAGAAAATGAAGAACCCATGGAGCAAGATTTGCAAGAACTGTCAGTTCGTTTTACCTCAACAAAGTTAGCCCCCCCAAGTGGATTATTGATAGTTTTTTTTTTACCAATCGTTTGGTGGTTCATTGGTAGTATTTGGTACCGCATTAAAAACTTTTGGTGGTTTCGCGTTTCTTTAGGAAATCGAAAACAAATTTTTGATCTTCTCTTAGCCCCCCCACTTTGACTATTGTAATTTTTTTTTTTAATCAATTGGCGATTGATTAGCAGTGTTTGGTACCGCATTAAAAACTTTTGGTGGTTTCGCGTTTTTTTAGGAAATCGAAAAAACCAATTTTTTATTTTTTCTTAGCCCCCCACTTTGACTATTGTAATTTTTTTTTTTAATCGATTGGCGATTGATTGGCAGTGTTTGGTACCGCATTAAAAACTTTTGGTGGTTTCTCGTTTCTTTAGGAAATCGAAAAAACAAATTTTTTAATAAATTTCTAGAATTTACTAGATCGCAAGCAATCCAGACCTCAATATATTTGGCAGACAATTGCTTCTTTTTAAATAAGTATTTGTAATTATTTGGAAATCATTTAGAGAAATTTGGACAACCATTTTCATAATTTGGAAAAGAGTACATACATAATTATAATGGCCATCTTTACGCCGACCGTTTGATACGCGTACTAAGTACTAGATTTGGACTAAATTGGCTTAATTAGTACGTACGATGGTGTAAACAATAAGGGCTAAGACACACAAAATGCATAACGTAACATAAGCATGAGACCGCTGGACCAATGAACATCTTACGTAAATGAATATGGCGACTTCATGCTGGATGCTCATTGGTCCAGCGGTCTTTTGCTATGCTTATATATGCTACGCTATGCATTTTGTGTATTATAGCCTTAACGTATTAAGGTATTATGAAGGCGTATCGTACCAAAATAGTACAAAACGTCGTCACGTGATCCGTTTTGTCGCTCGAACAATCGGTTTCAGCGGCTCGTGAAAATGCAGCTTTATGCCTCTTCTATAATACTCGTACTCCGTGGTTCGGCTTTGCCGCGCGATTTATAAAATATATTGACGTATCACATATAATACTTTGTTCGGAATCCATCCTGAAGTTACACTACATTTTATAATTTTCTACCATTACAAGTCATTTGTCTGATGATGAGCAATTACATGATGTATATATGTCGCAGGTTTATTGCAAAATCAGCCTTTTTGCAAAAAGACTAGCCTCTTTGCGAAAGGCCGGCATTTTGCGAAGCACTGATCGTTTCCCAATAAAGGCCATCACACACAAAATGCATAGCGTAGCATAAGCATAGCATAAGACCGCTGGACCAATGAACATTTAGCATAAAGTCGCCATATCAATTTACATAAGATGCTCATTGGTCCAGCAGTCTTATGCTATGCTTATGCGACGTTATGTATTTTGTGTGTGATGGCTTTAAAGCTATACCCAGACAAATTTGCATAGCGCATAAACATAAGCATAAGAAAGTTGATTGGTCCATATACGAGTGCATAAGTCCATATACGAGTGCCGGACCAATCCATTTCCTTATGCATATGTTTATGCGGCTATGCAAGTTTGTGTGGATATAGCTTTAGACTAAACGCACTTTAGGCTTTTTGGCACAACATGGGCTGGTGCTAGGTTAGGCACTTTGCAAAAAGTCTGAAATACGTTAATTAAAGAAGCGATTAAATGCTTTCGCAAAAGGCTAGCCTTTTTGCAAAAAGGCTGATTTTTCAATAAGCCTGCGACATATACATATAATATGATATAACTATTTGTGAAGACAGACGGTCTATTTCTTTTTTTATATACCATATTTCTTGTATACTATTTCTTTTTCCTATATACCATCATAAGATTTTAAGTCTAGTTATAGGCATTTCTATGTAGCTATGACTAAAACTGTAATCCATTTACATTAAACTAAATTGATTCAAAAAACGTAAAAATATATATTATCCAAATTTTCAATCGTAGACTGTACTTTCTATTGCGACTACGCTTCCGTCTAGACGACTGCGACGGTTTAGACCATGGTGGAAGTATACAAGGTGAAGCCATCCGATGGATGCGCAATGGTTCAAAAGTGGAGGGGAGCAGTCAACCAATCAGAAGTGCCCCCAAACATAAAATTTACTATGACCAACATAGCATAGAATTCAATATAGTAAATACAGATTATGCTTGTTGTGCATTAAACAGTAAACGACAATAAAAAATTAATAGTGCATTGCGCAAATACACGATTAAAAATGCCGCGCTGCTTTGTAAAAAATTGTAAAAATCGGACGAATGTTCTTTTTATGAAAAAAATAAAGTTTTACTCATTTCCGAAAGATCCAGAGTTAAGAATAAAGTGGTTGGAGGCTTGGAAGAGGGGTAAAGATTGTAAGATAAAACGTGGTATGTAATGAAAGTACAATTGTAACCTGTACTATATCTCATTACGTTATGAAAGTTGTAATGCTATATTTTTAATATAAATCAGTTTTAGAAAGAGTATGTGAAGTACATTTTTCATCTGATTGCTTTGAGGAACAAAGCAATCAGATGAAAAATGTACTTTACATACTTCACATTATTCATTTCTGTTTATTTTATAAAAAGTTTATTATTTGTAGTTGTATTTTGTTGTTCCTGATGCAAACATTTATTAATACAATTGTTTTAATCTGGCAAAACTGTGTTTTCATTTTATTGAAATTATCTCATTTCAAATTACCGCCTTTTAGTGTGGGGGCAGTTCTGATTGGTTCTCTGGCCATGATACCGCCATTATGCGCATGGCTTCACCTTGTATACTTCCACCATGGTTTAGACGACCGCGACTGCAACCGCGACCGCGACCGCGACTGTACGACTTCTTATTGTAGACGACGCTTAGTGGGAGACCGATTGACTCTGGCAGATATCTGTGCAGCTATGACATTGCTGCATTTGTATCAATATATTCTTGAACCGGAGCTACGTAAGCCTTATCAGAATGTAAATCGATGGTTCCAAACAGTCATCTATCAACCTAAATCCATTGCTGTAATTGGTGCCTTTAAACTGGCGGATAAGACTATTGAATATGATCCTAAGAAATTTTTAGAAACTCAGGGAAAGGTTAATATATTAACAATAAATAAATATATATATATATATTATAATTATGTTACAGAAAAGATTAATATATCGTAAATTATCTTATACAGAGTTCGAAAAAAGAAAAGAAGGAGAAACAGTCTAAGAAGGAAGCGAAGGAGGCAAAAGAACCCAAGGAGTTGAAGAAAGAATCTAAAGCTGTAGCAGAGAAAACCCCAGCAGTAGAAGATGAAGCCGACGCAACGGAAGAGGTTTTAGCTGCCGAGCCGAGAAAGAAAAATCCTTTTGCGTCGATGCCTAAAAGCTAACATCAAATCAACAAAACGAAGCGGATGTGACATATATATTATACGACTGGTATAATAAGTATCTGTTGAAGCTACCTGTACTCAATATGAGCCAAATGTATAGTAGTTGGGAAGTCCGATAATTTGCATCCCATTCCTTTTGTTGATTTGATATTTACTCGAATGTCCAGTTCGATAAAAAGATGGGAGTTCAATGACATCGTCACAGTGCCCTTCCCTGAACATCCCTCCTTAGTACATATTACATTATAATAACATGCGAAGTAGTTAAGTGCTTTTTCCATGGCTTTGAAGCCCTCTTTAGCGATAATTTTGTGATTGACAGTCAAATACGATTGAGAGATTGTAGTTGTTTTGCAATCCGGATTAGAACATGTGAATAACTTGAATGCACTTGGCTTGTCAATAAATACTTTTTCCCACACGATAGTCACACAATCTTCAGCATTTGTTGAAATAGATGTGGTTATATTTCCTACTTTAGTAGTTCTTATAGGTTTATAGTGCAGCATTAAAAGGGACAATCGTATTTGATAAATTTTTGCCATTGGACCGGTTTCAGCAAAAAGTAAAATAAATTTTCCTACTTTATTGGCCAAACCTTTTAGTACTGACGCGTAATAATTGTCGTCAAATACACAGCGTAGTAAAATGTGTACGATGGAATCAAATGCACAAGTATTATATATTTTGTACGTTACTCTATCAAGTTTAATCATGCCTGTACAACTACCGTTTCGTAATAAATAATTCCTTTTCACGTTCTTACGCATTTGAGCATTGACATATTTAATTTCTGGATATTTCCTAAGATATAAACGAAGTGAATATAAACTAAGCGATGTATGATATATAAACAAAGTGATATATAAAAGTAAGCGATGTATTATATATAAACGAAGTGATATATATATATATATTAGGTGTACAAATAAGTCTCCGCCGTTTTACAATAGATGGCCCCACCAGGAGGTTATGGTTGAAATTGTCGGATGTAAAGTGTTATATCGTAAGGTTGGACATCTGGCAACACCATAAACTTGACATAGTATCAGACTGTATCGGCATCACATAATTCTTTTCGTGCGAAAATGTCGAATTTTGAGCCGAATAAGCGTCATTTGCGGGAACTTTTGATTTATTTCTTTAATTTGAAGAAATCTGCAGCTGAGGCGCATCGATTGCTTGTAGAAGCATATAATGAGGCTGCTTTAAGTGAGAGAAGTTGTCGTGAGTGGTTTCAAAAGTTTAAGAACGGTGATTTTGACGTCGAGGACAAAGAACGTAGCGGAAGGCCGAAAGTGTACGAAGACACGGAATTGGAAGCATTATTGGAGGAAGATTCGTGCCAAACAAAAAGTAGTGGCTAGCGATGGACAATACTTTGATTGAAACATAAGGTACCGTTCTTTCACAATAAATGCCCAATTTTTGATAAAAAACGGCGGAAACTTATTTGTACTCCTAATATATATATATATATATATATATAAACTAAGCGATGTATGATATATGTGTACAAAAACGATGTGATGATCACTATACCCAAGAAAAAATGATTAGATATAATCATATATAATTATATCTGGTATATATACAATTTTATATAATTATATATGTTTTTATATAGGGTCATATCTAATTATACATGGTCACATGTGCAATCAGTGGTCCCACATACAACCAGATATAGCATTATATCTAATTGTATATAAATGTATGTGAAGCCAGATATAATGATATGTGAGTAGTGTATCCTACATATAACTAGATATAGTATTATATACAACTATATATACAGTCATATATAGCCAGATATATTAATGTGAATAATCTGGTCCTATATACAACAAGATATAGCACTATATCTAATTGTATATAAATTTATGTAAAGCCAGATATAATGAGATATAAGTAGTGTACCGTACATATAACTAGATATAGTACTATATACAACTATATGTCTATATATGCAGTCATATATAGCCAAATATATTAATGTGACTAATCTGGTCCTATATACAACCAGATATAGCACCATATCTAATTGTATGTAAATGTATGTGAAGCCAGATATAATGATATGTGAGTAGTGTACCCTACATATAACTAGATATAGTATTATATACAACATAAGAAACATTTATATCTTCGTAGATTATATATGATTATATATAATCATATATAAACACATATTACATTTTTAATTTCGGATCATCCGATAGATGGCATCCGTTTGGATCTGTTTCTCGTATTTAAAATTTGACCAACAATGGTATAAGAACGGTGTCAAGAGACACGACAGAGTCTCGCGCCAAGTGATATAAATCACGGCATAACTTTCGTATTAGTTATATTGTGAAGTCTACTCTTTACACTTATAACAAAGTGGCACACTTTTAGTAAATAAAACTCAAAAAGCCTAATTTTATTATATATAATTATATATGGTTATATAATTATATGTGCACTGAGAAAAAGAATTGTTTCATCCAACTAAATATTTAGTCCGATACGTTCAACTAAACATTTACTACGTGAAACAAAATATTGTTTCCAACAACATAATTTGTTACTATTGTAAACAAATTATGTTGTTGGAAACAATATTTTGTTTCATCGTAGTAAATGTTTAGTTGAACGTATCGGACTAAATATTTAGTTGGATGAAACAATTCTTTTTCTCAGTGTGGTTATATATAATTATATATGGTTATACATAATTATATGTGGTTATATATAATTATATGTGGTTATATATAATTATATGTACTTATATATAATTATATACAATTATATCGGCCCATTTTTTATATCTAATTATATCTAAAGCCGATTTTATATAATTATATGTGATTATATCTAATCATTTTTTCTCGGGTATGTTGCATACACTATTAATTAGTTGCATACACATGTTACTTTTACTGTCACTAAGCAATTACATATACACTTTATATTTGTAAACAACTAAGATAATAAAGTATATACCTTGCTAGAGATATAAAAGTATCTGCAGACTAGTGGTTATTTTGAAAAGTATCTCAAAACAAATAGATTTAACTTATTGAAAATTTGGATAATATATATTTTTACGTTTTTTGAATCAATTTAATTTAATGTAAATGGATTACAGTTTTAGTCATAGCTACATAGAAATGCCTATAACTAGACTTAAAATCTAATGATGGTATATAGGAAAAAGAAATAGTATACAAAAAATATGGTATATAAAAAAAGAAATAGACCGTCTGTCTTCACAAATAGTTATATCATGTTATATGTATATGTCGCGGGCTTATTGAAAAATCAGCCTTTTTGCAAAAAGGCTAGCCTTTTGCGAAAGCATTTAATCGCTTCTTTAATTAACGTATTTCAGACTTTTTGCAAAGTGCCTAACCTAGCACCAGCCCATGTGTGCCAAAAAGCCTAAAGTGCGTTTAGTCTAAAGCTATATCCACACAAACTTGCATAGCCGCATAAACATATGCATAAGGAAATGGATTGGTCCGGCACTCGTATATGGACTTATGCACTCGTATATGGACCAATCAACTTTCTTATGCTTATGTTTATGCGCTATGCAAATTTGTCTGGGTATAGCTTTAAAGCCATCACACACAAAATACATAACGTCGCATAAGCATAGCATAAGACTGCTGGACCAATGAGCATCTTATGTAAATTGTAACGATGCACCCCTGAAAATGCATCGTTCCGGCCGTTCACCAGCCGAGCCGCCCGACCGACCATCTGTCGGGCGAAGAACGGGGGCGGAATGCCCCCACATATTTTTTAAACTGTACAAAGTCGGCGCACTCGCCGCCGGAAATCGATTCGGGACAAACGGATCGATATCCGTAAGCGCCCGAACAATATCGAGCGCGTTCGCGACGCCGGAGCGCTCGGCGCCCCTACTCCGGCCCGACATCTCCGCCACGTGCGGCTCCGCGTAAGCGATACCCCCGCTACCGAAATAACGAGCCCGGGGGGTATAAAAAGGCAACGAATTTGCCTAATTAGAAGATTCCGTCGTGAGCCAGCATTCCGACCAGACCTGTCCGCGGCTCACGACTTCCAGTCCCGATCCTGATCCAAGCAAATCACCAGCGTTGTCGACGAGGTTGAGCGTACTCAGCCTTTATTCGGGAGTTCCCGTACGCCGACACCGCTATCCTGAAAGCCCCGGTCGTACCGGCGAGGTTGAGCGTACTCGTCTCTTCCGAGAGTTCTCGGTAACCGGTACCACCGTTTATCACACGCAAAGTCCACGTTTTGTACAAGAGCGTTCTCTGTACGCCGGGCGTACCCGGCCGTGGTCTTTCCCTTGACGTGCACCGGACAGAGTGTGCTCCGTCCTGCCGGGTGTTCCCGGTTGCCGTCTACGTGCACTGCGGAGGAGAGTACTCCTCCCAGTCGGGTGTTCCCGATTGCACGCAGCATCCTGACATCCTGTCAAGATCCTCGTGTCGCGTATTCCACACGCCATTACAACGCGCTCGTCCGTACAGCCCCGCGTACTGTACCCGCCTCGCGCTAACATAATATACGCCTAATCGCTCCGCGTGCCGCACACGCCTCGCGCCACGCTCAGGTGTTTCCCCGAATTCGGTAAATTATGCGCCGCCCACTTATACGCGCTACTTGTCTTTTCGCGACGCCCCACGCGGGCCATCCATCGCGCCCCTCGACCACGATACAAAAACGTCCCGTCAAGTACCGCCGTAGGCCGAACGCGTACATTCCGGAAAACTATCTCGCATCACCGTATAATTACCTCGCACATCCATTGTAAAAGCGACCTAATACTTGTGTTAATAAGCGCAACTAATTCTATCATTTGTAATAACGACACGGAGGTTGTCGCCTCGCTTAATATTGTAAAACTAATAATTTTCGTTTATAATAATAAACTCTCAGTAATCATCAGATACCGCTATCTCGTCTCTTCCTCCGCGCCTCTTTCTCGACCCTGACCAAGCCGCGGGCTACGATCCGAGCATCGGGAAACAGGTTGTTTTAAAATTAATATGGCGACTTTATGCTGAATGTTCATTGGTCCAGCGGTCTTATGCTATGCTTATGCGACGTTATGCATTTTGTGTGTGATGGCCTTTATACACAAAATGCATAGCGTAGCATAAGCATAGCATAAGACTGCTGGACCAATAAGCATCTTATGTAAATTGATATGGCGACTCTATGCTGGATGCTCATTGGTCCAACGGTCTTATGCTACGCTTATGTTACGCTATGCATTTTGTGTAATATAGCCTTTAAGGCCATCACACACAAAATGCATAACGTCGCATAAGCATAGCATAAGACCGATGGATCAATGAGTATCTTATGTAAATTAATATGGCGAATTTATGCTGGATGCTCATTGGTCCAGCGGTCTTATGCTATGCTTATGCTACGCTATTCATTTTGTGTGTGATGGCCTTTATTGGGA
Source organism: Harpagoxenus sublaevis (assembly GCA_030770355.1). Classification (NCBI taxonomy): domain Eukaryota; kingdom Metazoa; phylum Arthropoda; class Insecta; order Hymenoptera; family Formicidae; genus Harpagoxenus; species Harpagoxenus sublaevis. The sequence goes on along the minus strand of JASTWR010000638.1, from coordinate 65,060 downwards.
AACGATCAGTGCTTCGCAAAATGCCGGCCTTTCGCAAAGAGGCTAGTCTTTTTGCAAAAAGGCTGATTTTGCAATAAACCTGCGACATATATACATCATGTAATTGCTCATCATCAGACAAATGACTTGTAATGGTAGAAAATTATAAAATGTAGTGTAACTTCAGGATGGATTCCGAACAAAGTATTATATGTGATACGTCAATATATTTTATAAATCGCGCGGCAAAGCCGAACCACGGAGTACGAGTATTATAGAAGAGGCATAAAGCTGCATTTTCACGAGCCGCTGAAACCGATCGTTCGAGCGACAAAACGGATCACGTGACGACGTTTTGTACTATTTTGGTACGATACGCCTTCATAATACCTTAATACGTTAAGGCTATAATACACAAAATGCATAGCGTAGCATATATAAGCATAGCAAAAGACCGCTGGACGAATGAGCATCCAGCATGAAGTCGCCATATTCATTTACGTAAGATGTTCATTGGTCCAGCGGTCTCATGCTTATGTTACGTTATGCATTTTGTGTGTCTTAGCCCTTATTGTTTACACCATCGTACGTACTAATTAAGCCAATTTAGTCCAAATCTAGTACTTAGTACGCGTATCAAACGGTCGGCGTAAAGATGGCCATTATAATTATGTATGTACTCTTTTCCAAATTATGAAAATGGTTGTCCAAATTTCTCTAAATGATTTCCAAATAATTACAAATATTTATTTAAAAAAAAGCAATTGTCTGCCAAATATATTGAGGTCTGGATTGCTTGCGATCTAGTAAATTCTAGAAATATATTAAAAAATTTGTTTTTTCGATTTCCTAAAGAAACGAGAAACCACCAAAAGTTTTTAATGCGGTACCAAACACTGCCAATCAATCGCCAATCGATTAAAAAAAAAATTACAATAGTCAAAGTGGGGGGGCTAAGAGAAGATCAAAAATTGGTTTTTTCGATTTCCTAAAGAAACGCGAAACCACCAAAAGTTTTTAATGCGGTACCAAACACTGCTAATCAATCGCCAATTGATTAAAAAAAAAAAATTACAATAGTCAAAGTGGGGGGGCTAAGAGAAGATCAAAAATTTGTTTTCGATTTCCTAAAGAAACGCGAAACCACCAAAAGTTTTTAATGCGGTACCAAATACTACCAATCAACCACCAAACGATTGGTAAAAAAAAAACTATCAATAATCCACTGGGGGGGGGGAGGCTAACTTTGTTGAGGTGTTCGTTTTAAGGGGATCCTGCACCCGTCTGTATTACCGACAAAGTTACCGACAAATTACATTTTGGCCACCGTCATTTTTCATCGCATTAATTCGACAAAATTGACAACGCTTCTCCACGATTGCAGTACATATATCAATAATTCAAGGATACTCAGATTTTATATAGAAAACAAGAAAAAATTACGGAATTGCAGGTTTCCTTAAATTTTGTTACCTACTTTTATCTCAATATGGCGTCTCGAGTTGCGGACGGACTGTTGTCTCCTTGTTTATACCAGAGAGAAACCTGAGAGCGGCCATCCCTTTGTTCTTGCGGTGGACGCATTTTTCGACGCGCCGCCTGAAGAAGTGGAACCAAACTACGCTCGTCACGGTCGGTAACGGTACATGGGTGCGTGTCCGTACTATGGTTGGTGTCCAAACTACTGAAAATCGATAAGGTGAATGAGTCAGACAAGGACCGACAACAATCGCTCCGTCCTTGTCTCACGTATCACGTTACGATAGGCGAGCTAGCAGCGGCGAAGCCGAAATTTCCTTTTACCCGACTCGCTCAGTCTTGCTTCTTTTACGCGCTGCGTTCCGTTCAACTTCAAAAATTAATATCTCTGGTTATATTTGTCGTAGAGAAATCTTTAAAAAAGCATTTTAAAGCTAAAAAGACAATCTTTTTGAAAAAAATAGTTTAAGTTACAAGAACATGCAAATTTCAATTGTTATAAGCAATTGAAATGTTTAATTAAATTTTTTACTAAAAAGTGCATACTTAAAATTTTTTTTAATAATGCTATCTTAATCTCTACTTCATTCTAAAAGTACACATATTTTTTATTTTATGAAGAAACGATGGATTTTATCTTTTTATATAATTTTAATGACTGAGATGCCGCGCCGTGCTTGCGTCTCTGGCTCGACCAAACGTGGCACGGCACATCGATTTCTTCGGAAATCTCTTGTATGTACATACAGCTTATTAATAATATAATATATAATGTTGAATATATATAATCAAAATTATACAAATCACATTTTTGTTATGAATATTACATTTTAACAATTGTGTAGTATTCTGGTAAAATAAATTGTTTTGTTTTACTGTACAGCGCTGTATAATTTAATCGTTAATTTTCTTTTCTGTTTTGAATTGCCGGGATTTTCTGTAATAAATGTATTTGTCGTAGAGAGACCTTTAAAAAATTAAGCTAAGGATTTAAAGCTAAGAAGACTATCTTTTCGAAAAAAAATAGTTTTAAGTTACAATAAATTACAAATTCCAATTGTTATAAGCAATTAAAATGTTTAATTAATTTTTTTATTAATAAATACATTTAAAAATTTTTAAAAATAATGCTATCTTATTCTTTATTTTATTCTGATAGTATATACATATTTTTTTATTTTATGAAAAAACGATAGATTCTATTTTTTATATAATTTTAATGACTGAGGCTGCACCGCGTTGTGCCGCACTGTGCTTGTGGCTCTGGCTCGATCAAATAGCAGAGGGCACATCGATTTCTTCGGAAATCTCTTGTAGGAAGAATGTACAGTATGAATGACATAATATATAATATAATGTAATAACATAATTTATAATTGAATATAATTAAAATTATACAAATTACATTTTTGTTATAAATATTACATTTTAAAAATTGTGCATTGTTTCTGATGATAAAGTAAATTTTGTTACTGCAGTGTATAATTTGACCGTTAATTTTCTTTTTTGTTTTAAACTGCTGGGATTTTCTGCAATGGATATTGTGCTCTAAATTTTCTTATCGGACAATTCCTATTTATTTAGACCCAGACTTATGGCGCTCTACAAGTCTGTAAGTAACCACGCTATTATTTTTTCATCTTCTGCGTGGAGTTCAACAAAATTGAAATGTACACTGTACTTTATATAACTTTATAAATTTCCCGATAAGAAAAATTGGAGCATAACATTTATTACAGAAAATCCCGGCAATTCAAAACAGAAAAGAAAATTAACGATTAAATTATACAGCGCTGTACAGTAAAACAAAACAATTTACTTTACCAGAATACTACACAATTGTTAAAATGTAATATTCATAACAAAAATGTGATTTGTATAATTTTGATTATATTCAACATTATATATTATATTATTAATAAGCTGTATGTACATACAAGAGATTTCCGAAGAAATCGATGTGCCGTGCCACGTTTGGTCGAGCCAGAGACGCAAGCATGGCGCGGCATCTCAGTCATTAAAATTATATAAAAAGATAAAATCCATCGTTTCTTCATAAAATAAAAAATATGTGTACTTTTAGAATGAAGTAGAGAATAAAATAGCATTATTTAAAAAAATTTTAAAAATGCACTTTTTAGTAAAAAAATTAATTAAACATTTCAATTGCTTATAACAACTGGAATTTGCATGTTCTTGTAACTTAAACTATTTTTTTCAGAAAAATTGTCTCTTTAGCTTTAAAATGCTTTTTTAAAGATTTCTCTACGACAAATATAACCAGAGATATAATTTTTGAAGTTGAACGGAACGCAGCGCGTAAGAGAAGCAAGACTGAGCGAGTCGGGTAAAAGGAAATTTCGGCTTCGCCGCTGCTAGCTCGCCTACCGTAACGCGATACGTGAGACAAGGACGGAGCGATTGTTGTCGGTCCTTGTCTAACTCATTCCCCTTATCGATTTTCAGTAATTTGGACACCAACCATAGTACGGACACGCACCCATGTACCGTTACCGACCGTGACGAGCGTAGTTTGGTTCCACTTCTTCAGGCGGCGCGTCGAAAAATGCGTCCACCGCAAGAACAAAGGGATGGCCGCTCTCAGGTTTCTCTAGCTCGACGGAGTTAGCCCCCCCAAGTGGATTATTGATACTTTTTTTTTTTACCAATTGTTTGGTGGTTGATTGGTAGTATTTGGTACCGTATTAAAAACGTTTGGTAGTTTCTCGTTTTTTTAGGAAATCAAAAACAAATTTTTGATCTTCTCTTAGCCCCCCACTTTGACTTTTGTAATTTTTTTTTTTTTAATCGATTGCCGATTGATTGGCAGTGTTTGGTACCGCATTAAAAACTTTTGGTGGTTTCGCGTTTCTTTAGGAAATCGAAAAACCAATTTTTGATTTTTTCTTAGCCCCCCCACTTTGACTATTGTAATTTTTTTTTTTTAATCGATTGGCGATTGATTGGCAGTGTTTGGTACCAAATTAAAAACTTTTGGTGGTTTTGCGTTTCTTTAGGAAATCGAAAAAACCAATTTTTTAATGAATTTCTAGAATTTACTCGATCGCAAGCAATCCAGACCTCAATATATTTGGCAAACAATTGCTTATTTATAAATAAGTATTTGTAATTATTTGGAAATCATTTAGAGAAATTTGGAAAACCATTTTCATAATTTGGAAAAGAGTACATACATAATTATAATAGCCATCTTTACGCCGACCGTTTGATACACGTACTAAGTACTAGATTTGGACTAAATTGGCTTAATTAGTACGTACGATGGTGTAAACAATAAATGCCGTTACACACAAAATGCATAACGTTGCATAAGCATAGCATAAGACCGCTGGACCAATGAGCATCTTACGTAAATTAATATGGCGACTTTATGCTGGATGCTCATTGGTCCAGCGGTCTTGTGCTATGCTTATATAAGCTACGCTATGCATTTTATGTATTATATAGCCTTAACGTATTAAGGTATTATGAGGGTGCGATCACATGGAGCGGAACAGCGTACGAAGAAAATCGCAGAACGAGAGCCTTGACCAATCACAAGCGTTCCGTGGGAACGCTTGTGATTGGTCAAGGCTCTCGTTCCGCGATTTTCTGCGTACGCTGTTCCGCTCCATGTGATCGCACCCTGAAGGCGTATCGTACCAAAATAGTACAAAACGTCGTCACGTGATCCGTTTTGTCGCTCGAACGATCGGATTCAGCGGCTCGTGAAAATGCAGCTTTATGCTTCTTCTATAATACTCGTACTCCGTGGTTCGGCTTTGCCGCGCGATTTATAAAATATATCGACGTATCACATATAATACTTTGTTCGGAATCCATCCTGAAGTTACACATTTTATAATTTTTTACCATTACAAGTCATTTGTCTGATGATGAGCAGATACATGATGTATATATGTCGCAGGCTTATTGCAAAATCAGCCCTTTTGCAAAAAGACTAGCCTCTTTGCGAAAGGCCGGCATTTTGCAAAGCACTGATCGTTTCCCAATAAAGGCTATAATACACAAAATGCATAGCGTAGCATAAGCATAGCATAAGACCGTTGGACCAATGAGCATCCAGCATAAAGTCGCTATATCAATTTACATAAGATGCTCATTGGTCCAGCGGTCTTAAGGCCCTTGCACAATGCTAGGCAACAGGCAATAGGAACAGGAAATAACCTCAAATTCGTCAATACAAACCTAAAAAATTCGAACAATGTGATTGGTTGGCAACAGGCAATAGGCACAGAATTTCCAACGTAACGGAAATTCTGTGTCTATTGCCTGTGTCATCGTCTATTCTGCATAAATACAAGGTCTCTGATTTCTGTTCCCTGTTCCTATTGCCTGTTGCCTAGCATTGTGCAAGGGGTTTTATGCTATGCTTATGCTACGCTATGCATTTTGTGTGTGATGGCCTTTATACACGAAATGCATAGCGTAGCATAAGCATAGCATAAGACTGCTGGACCAATGAGCATCTTATGTAAATTGATATGGCGACTTTATGCTGGATGCTCATTGGTCCAACGGTCTTATGCTATGCTTATGCAACGTTATGCATTTTGTGTGTGACGGTATTTATTGTTTACACCATTGTACGTACTAATTAAGCCAATTTAGTCCAAATCTAGTACTTAGTACGCGTATCAAACGGTCGGCGTAAAGATGGCCATTATAATTATGTATGTACTCTTTTCCAAATTATGAAAATGGTTTTCCAAATTTCTCTAAATAATTTCCAATTAATTACAAATACTTATTTATAAATAAGCAATTGTTTGCCAAATATATTGAGGTCTGGATTGCTTGCGATCGAGTAAATTCTAGAAATTCATTAAAAAATTGGTTTTTTCGATTTCCTAAAAAAACGCAAAACCACCAAAAGGTTTTAATTAGGTACCAAACACTGCCAATCAATCGCCAATCGATTTAAAAAAAAAATTACAATAGTCAAAGTGGGGGGGCTAAGAAAAGATCAAAAATTGGTTTTTTCAATTTGCTAAAGAAACGCGAAACCACCAAAAGTTTTTAATGCGGTACCAAACACTGCCAATCAATCGGCAATCGATTAAAAAAAAAAAATTACAAAAGTCAAAGTGGGGGGGCTAAGAGAAGATCAAAAATTTGTTTTTGATTTCCTAAAAAAACGAGAAACTACCAAACGTTTTTAATACGGTACCAAATACTACCAATCAACCACCAAACGATTGGTAAAAAAAAAAGTATCAATAATCCACTTGGGGGGGCTAACTCCGTCGAGCTGGTTTCTCTCTGGTTTATACAAAAGCAGATATAGGCCGGTAACATAGAAAATGATAGAAAATGGTAATTTTGTCGGAAAGTCATATGACTGCAGGATTCCCTTAAACCTCCATAGTGCGAACACGAGCTGTTTTGTAGCTCCACAATTTTTTTGGTGTCCTGAGAATGTCACTCTGACACTACAATACCTCGCAGTTATGTTACAGTTTACACAAAATGAATTGGTGCCATCGTTAGACATTGACTACGTTTACACGGCAGCTTATAAGCCGAAGTTATAACTGCTGTATACTATCCGATCCAAAACGTTTCTTCTTTTGATCATAATGATTTCATTTAAATAAGAGCTTCTTTTGATTTTAAACTACACTTTCTAGTATGTATATATCAAAAGAGATTAATTCAAATGTTTAGAGTATGAAAGAGGCTCATATTTAAGTGATCATATTGATAAAAAGAAGAACAGTTTTGGATCGGATAGTATACGGCAGTTATAACTTCGGCTTATAAGCCGCCGTGTAAACGTAGTCATTGTACGAGCTATGTACGAGCTTTAGGGAATATGTAGGTAGCTGTGGACTGGAGTGGGGGAGAGAGCAATACCCAACGAGAGAAATCACATCAATTAAACATATGTTTATTGAAACATTTCTTTTTCACGCAGGTGCGCATGGATAGCAGCACAAATCAATACATATATATAAGTAATGAATACATATTTAACTTGCTATTAATAAATCATATATATGTTATCACACAACTGAGCATCCAACTGATTGTGACAATAATTACATGTGAAAGATGAGATCAATAAACCTTAGCCTCTTATTTTAATACTGATTACCTTTGAAAGGTAAAACCTATATTAGTTCATCTGGAACTATTATATTCATTCATCTGCAAGAGTGTAAATCAAGGAGACTACACGGCACTAAGCTATGTCAATCATTTAAACATCATGAAAGATATCAAATCACAAAGTAATAGAATTTGAAGGACCATTTAAACTGTAATTGTTTCTTATTAAACGAAATCTGAGATTCTTTTTAGGTCAAATTACTAAATTCTTAATTATTTATAGTGTGTTTTATTCTCAACGTTAATCTTGTTAAAGTATGAAATCATAATGTCTCAGACCATTAAATCAATCAAATTGTCACATCAGAACATGTCAGAATGTCAACTTAAATAAACTATCACACCAGAGCATTTCAGAATGCTCAAGTAATGCGACTATCACATCACAACATGTCAGGATTTGTCAGCAGTAAAATGATCACATCAGAACGCATAATACCATTAAAGCAATCGAATTATTATGTTACAGTATATTAGAATATAAACGTAATGAAATAATCATTCCATACCACATCATAAAATGAATAATTGAATATACGATTCACGCAGACGCATCAAAAATCACTATGATTAATCACATTAATTAATCTTACAACAATAAACTATTACTTATTTTTGATGTATCGCAAGGAAAGGATTTAGTTACAATGACAATTGCCATTGCAGTGAGTAATGACCAAAGTTCGTTACATGAATGTAAATCAGAATGAGAAGAACGGAATGTTCTAATTATTATGAGAACTGAATGTTCTGGAAAAGTCTCTGTAGTTGATGTCATGCGCATGAATCAGCTCGATGATCGAGCGATGTTTCTGTAACCAAGAGCTATAGTTATGATTTAACCGATATCTCTGGTTATGAAGAAACACTACTAAATATAAAATACCTTTGAGGTAACTGAGCTGTTCACAGAACAGCGAGAGAGGAAATCTCTCGTGGCATGCCGCGGAAACGGTGGCATCCGGCTCTCAATTTGCTGCGAGCAGTGTCAGCTCCAGACTCTCGATTTGCGGATACCCTCGTCGGCATCACAAATCGTCTCTCTCTCTCACTCTCCGCCGATAGCTGGACCCAAGGAACGATGCGTCGTCGTTCGGAAGAGAGATCCTGGATGATCTCTCGTGACTCAAACTTGAGGAGTCAATAGCAGCAATTTGAAGGTGTTGATCCAACGGCGGTCATACAAAACGCTCGCTTCGACGATTACAACTTAACCAAATATACTCGGTTCAAAGTTGCAAACGTTCACTGACTCTAAATTAGAAACGTGTTACTCGCTCGAACTCTTGACAAGGAATGGCCGAAACCGACGCGCATAGAAAACAATCGTCGATTTGTCTCTTCCGGCCACGTCGCGTAAAAATCGCAAGTGCGCATTAGCGACCGCACTAACACCGCTTAGTTACCACGTTTCTTGCAAACATCGGAAGTACGCATCCGCGATCACGACAGTGTCGCCCGGCTATTGCATCGCGAGTAGCCGGGAAATCGGTTTATCGACATAGGTCGATATGATAGTGCTCTGCCTCTCCTTGCTATATCTTAGTACTCTGCATGGTTCTTTCGAACAGACATTCTTCGTGTAAATAAGTATTTTTTTTACTCTTTACCTAGTTACGACATCATACTTTATATTTTACATTGTTAAATTCCAGCTTTTCTTGTATGATGTTTCTGCTAAAATGTTCATAAGCATTATAGTACTGGAGCGCATGACCAAAACCATATGTCATCGCTTTCCGTTTAAAATCATGTAAAATCGATAGATTGGACGACCCTGGACTGAACTAGGGGGTTCCGAAAGTTTGGGATCGGTACGTCTTAGAAGGGCGCCATGTCTGCTATTTGAAAAAAAAGAGACGACAAATTTATTACAATACGTCTGATATTGGAAAGGTGAATTGATTTGGGTATGTTATTGATGGATTTATCAACATCAGACACCTAGGGCGTTTCGTTTTTCTGTTATGATAACGCAAACTTGTATACAAAGGAGTCCGTCTTGAGCCGGCGCGGCGTCCTGTACGGACGTCGGCTCATGCGCCTTTCATCGGAGACAATATGAAAAAACTCAGCAACGGACTTCCCCTGTGTTTAATGCATCTTTGTGAAACATTGTCAAGTCAGTGACTTTACTGAACTTTATTAATTAAAGTTTTCATTTTGATCAAATTGAGAATTTTAATCGACATGACTGGCAATCAAGATATACGCGTTTTAAGATTTGAAACTTATTATAAACTAATAAATTTTTCAAATCCTTTTCGTGTATTTTTAAGTACACGAATTTCCAACTTACTAAACTGCGTGCCTAGTCACCACACATCTGGCAAGATGTCAAGGACTTAGATGATGAAACTGCGTGCCGACAAATTTGTCAGAGTTTAAAACACAGTTTAGTTGGAGAATTAAAATTTCCTACCCCCCTGATTAAAAGAAATTATTGCGAAAAATATTACCTCAGCCAAGGTTTGAACCTGTGATTAGTGGAATTTGCAGTGTTAAGATCTGAAACTTTATTTTGTCTGGAAAATATTTGCGGCAGAATATATACTCTTTACTGTACATTTATAAAGTGGAGATAAACTTTTATTTGTTTGTTGTTGAGTTTTTCAGGGAATATGGGAGACCAAGAATAATGAATAACTTGTAACTCGGATATATATCGATGAAAAAACAGAAATAATACTTTTATTATTTAGGAACAAAAATACGTGTATCTCTCACAAAACTCTTTGCGGAAGTAGAGAGTTTTAGGAACAAAAATTCGACGTCCGCTTAGTATCGCGCTCCTCTCGTCACACAGTCATACTAATGCTTCTCCGTTACTATTGGCGCTCGCAGGCGCGGGAGATTCGAGTGTGAAAAACTCTCATTCCAACACTCACCGTTTGAGCACTCGTTATCAACAACATTTCACACAGCAAGTTAAACTGTACTCTCGGCAACGCTTTCGTAAATATATCGGCTCTTTGGTATTTCGTAGGAACATATTTTACCTCGACATCACGACTAGCTACTTTTTCACGCACGAAGTGGTACTTAACACCTATGTGTTTAGTGCGCTTATGGAATTCTGAATTTTTCGCAAGGTTTATAGCATTTTGATTATCAACCCAAATCACAGTCGGTTTATCACAACGCGAATCGATTTCTTCGAGTAACATTCGTAACCAAACTGCTTCTCGCGCAGCAGCTGTAGCAGCCACGTATTCCGATTCCGTGGTACTCAACGTTACAATTTTCTGGCGTTGGCTCGACCAAGAAATCACCCCGTTCGCAAACATAAACGCGAATCCGCTGGTCGACCGACGCGTTTCTATATCGCCCGCAAAATCGGCATCACTATAGCCGATAAGCTCCGACTCGTTTCCTCCACTTTTGTAGAGTATTCCGCGATCCTTCGTTCCGACCAGATACGCGAAAATACGTTTAACAGCCAACCAATGCGCGCGACTATGCTTATTCAAGTACTTCGATACTGAATTGACTGCAAATGCAAGATCCGGACGCGACACAACAGCCAAAAACATTAGCGATCCTACCGCTTCACGATACGGCACATTCTCGCATACATCTTCGTCTTCTGCTGGATACAATACAACGTTCGGGTCAGCAGGCACACATACAGATTTCGCATCCAACATACCAAACTTTTTCAAGATCTTTTCAGCGTACTCGGACTGATGAATAAACATCGTTTTCTCGGCACGATTTCGTTCGATCTCCAAGCCTACAAATCGCGACGCGTCTCCTGTCGTTATCTTAAACGCGCTTTTCAGATAATCTATCACAGCATTCAGCACTCCAATCGATTTTGATGCCACAAGGCCATCGTCGACAAACAACGCTAGAAAGACATTCACGCCATTGACACACCCTTTAAATATACACTGGTCCGCATCGCCTTGAGCAAAGTTAAACTTTATCAGAAACTTACTAAACTTGCGATTCCAGCTCCTGGGTGCCTGTTTCAAGCCATAGAGCGACTTGTTCAGTTTGCAGACGTAATCTTCTTGCACATCCGAACTTCCTTCAATAGTGAGATCCTCAGGAGCCTTCATAAAAATCTCCTCCTCCAGTTCACCATATAAGAAGGCCGTACAAACGTCAAACTGAATCAGCTCGTAATCTTCTTCTGTTGTCTTCGCCAGGAATGCCCGGAGCGAATCGTAACGAATAACAGGTGCGAACGTTTCGTTATAATCCACACCCTGTCGCTGCAGAAAACCTCGTGCACATAAACGTGCTTTGTAGCGGCATTCACCCGTTGATGGCCCCTGAATAACCTTAAAAACCCATTTTGAGTCTATCAGCTTGTCCTCGGGTTTCTTTCTGACCACCGTCCATGTTTCGTTATTCTCGTGAGCTTGCAGTTCCTGATTAATAGCTTCCGACCATTTTGACCTATCAGGTCCACTCACCGCTTCCTGGAACGTTGCCGGCGCCCTGTACTCTACGCAATCAATATCGTAATGAAGCATCCACCCTGGTGGCTTAATTTTGCTTCGATCTCTGAGTTCTCGTCCAGGCACTTCTCGCTGATGTGGTCCTGCGTCGTCCTGTACAGCTTCTTCGTCCGGTACTGCATCTTCGTTCCGTAGAGCTTCTTCATTCTGTACAGCTTCATCTTGTACGTCCGGAATCTCAACAGCTTCGTCTGCTCGTTGTAGTGCCTCTTCTTCGGAGTCACTCGCGCTCGTACTGTCATTAGCCCCAGTTTCGTTAAACACGACATCGCGAGACACAACAATCGTTTTCTTTGCTGGATCATACAAACGATAATTTGATGACTCGTCCTTGTATCCCACCAGCATCAATTTCTTTGCCTTGTCGTCGAGTTTCTTTCGAAACTGTTTGGGAACATGAGCGTACGCAGTCGATCCAAAAACTCTCACGTGACTTAGCTCCGGTTTTCTTCCGGTCCACTCTTCGTACGATGTTTTGATGCCTTTTCTGCTTGAGTGCGTTGTCCTATTGAGCACATACACAGCTGTACTAACCGCTTCAGCCCACAACGTTTTCGGGAGATCTTTCGCACGGATCATCGTTCTAGCGCTTTCGAATATCGTTCGATTCGCCCTTTCCGCCTTCCCATTCTGTTGTGGTGTGTGTGGCGCCGAATTCTCCATGTTTATTCTTCGTTCTTCAAGATACGCTGCCATTTGTTTATTTTTATACTCGCCGCCGTTGTCCGATCTCACTGTTTTCAGCCTCGACCTGAACTTGTTTTCGACCAGCTGATCGTAAATCTTGAACTTTTCAAAAACTTCGTCCTTGTGTTTCAGAAAATAAACATGGCAAAAACTCGAGGCTTCATCTATGAATGTTACAAAGTAACTCGCGCCTCCCTGAGATTTTACCTGAATCGGTCCACAAACGTCTGTATGCACGCACTCACCCGGCTTCATTTCTCGCGAACTCAACTTTTCTTGAAACGGTTTTCGATGCGCCTTCCCCAGCTGACACGGCTCGCAGAAAAACTTATCGACATTTTTCAACTTCACGCCGGTCACAAGATTGTTCTTAACCATGTCCTCGAGTGCACGAGCTCCGACATGTCCCAAACGATCGTGCCACGTTTTTAAATCGCCTGTTGACACGTTGATTTCCATTGTTTCTTTCGGTGACACCACGCGGACGAGCATTCGATAAATCGCGTTGCCTTGATTTACACCGGTCATAACCACTTCGTCCTTCAGCGATACTGTCACGTGTTCATTGTCAATCCCGATAAAACAGCCTTTTTCGGCACACGCACCCATAGAAAGCAAATTTTTCTTTATCTCCGGAACATATAGCACACTTTCGATCCGTACGCAATTCCAGTGTCCGTCAACAAACGCTTCGATGTTGATATTCCCCTCTCCTTCTATCTTGCACTCAACTTCGTTGCCAAGCACCACAGTACCACCAACGCCCGTGCGGAGAGTCTCGAACCAATCGCGTCGATGAGAAATGTGTCGAGAAGCGCCACTGGGTGCTTTCCAATTGCAATATCCCTAGACACTTTCGTGCACACGGCGACACAAGTTGTGTTCCAATTGCCGTAATCGTCGACACAACGCTACACATCCGTACTCGCCCGAGAGCTACTAGTCGGATGTGCAAGCTTGTGTTCTCTAGTGACAATGAAATAGTTACTAGCCACGGCGGCTATAAATGAGTGGCCGCGCATTTCTTTTTCTTTTTTTTTATTCAAAAAGGCGAAAAAACTACAAATCAACGAAAATATCAAGAATATCATTGAAGTAATAAGTAATTCGAATTATCTTGTATCACAATAATGAATAACCCTACCCAAAACCGTGCACAGCGTACACATTAGTACACATTTTGTTCCAATTGAGTCGTGCACATCGCTACACTTTGTGCCTTCCTGTGTATGTTTTGTGTTAGGATGTGTTAAATAATTGGAAAGCACCCATTATCGCCAATCCAGGCATCTACTTTATCGACCTCAAGTATTCGCCTCACTTGTTCCGCCGAGACACCGATACGCTTTTCCCGCGTCGTCGATCCGCTCTCTTTCACCGCGGCCACAAGCACATATTTCTGCGAACTACTTGCGTCTTTGTCTTTGTCACTACCACTTTGTTTCTTTAGCGGACATTGACTCGCGAAGTGTCCTTTTTCGTGACACTTGAAACACTTAATGTTTTTAGGGTCCTTTTTCACTTTTTCTTTCGAATTTGCCGGCTTTTTCTTCACGCCACTGTTTTTGACAGCTAACACTTCGACCGTATCACCGTTCAATCCGTGTCTCATTTCCTCGCGCACAAGTCGTTCCGTCAAATTGTCGATCGTCTGTTTCTCTTCGTCGACATTATCCCACGCCGTTTGGAAACTACTATAACTCGGTGGCAACCCGGAAAGAATTTTCGCCATCACGGTAGCGTCAGACATTGTTTCACCGACATTCTTTAACTGCAGCGACATATTTTTAACTTTCGACACATGTTGCACCACCGTATTACCCGATTTCATTCGATACGCGTGAAATTTATTTAACAACGACAACTTGCTCGAAGCCGACTTTTGTTCGTATTGGCTGCACAACGAGTCCCACATTGCTTTCGCGGTTTCACAGATGATCAAGGATATTAATTGCGATCTCTCGATTATCGTCGAAATCACCACTTTTGCCTTCGCATCCTTTTCTTCCCACGCGTTCTTTACCGCTGCCGTAGCATCTGCCGTCAGCACATCCGTGCCATCCACGATCTTGTGCACACTCGCTGCCCTGAACAAAGCCACCATTTCGAATTTCCACGTCAGGAAATTTGTTCCGTCCAGTTTCTCGATATGTCTCACCGAAATATTGTCCGACATTTTTACTGTCTCGACCGCGCACGCTATTTCCGATAAACCGTACGACCCGGCTCTTGCCCACGGAAAAACACAGAATGGCTGCCACGTGCCACGCGGTATGACCGACCCGTTGCCGAACAACTCGACGAATTAATCACTCAGATTTCCTTCCCTCGCACTACTGGGCCCATAACCTGTTGAGTTTTTCAGGGAATATGGGAGACCAAGAACAATGAATAACTCGTAACTCGGATATATATCGATGAAAAAACAGAAATAATACTTTTATTATTTAGGAACAAAAATACGTGTATCTCTCACAAAACTCTTTGCGGAAGTAGAGAGTTTTAGGAACAAAAATTCGACGTCCGCTTAGTATCGCGCTCCTCTCGTCACACAGTCATACTAATGCTTCTCCGTTACTATTGGCGCTCGCAGGCGCGGGAGATTCGAGTGTGAAAAACTCTCATTCCAACATTTGTAAGAAGATATTTGTGGACGGTTACTTTCTCTACTGATCAATTATATTAAATCGAAGATTAGTTAATGTTGGTGGACTTTGTTAGGAGTTGGACTTTCTTCTCCTTAATCTGTAGTTAAGAGTTTCTTTGCGTTGGCTTTGTTAAGAAATTAAATTAATATTTTACATTTATGCGCTCGTATTAACTTGTTTTACTGGATCTATGCCATTCAGTGCTCACGTGATTATATTCTCTTGTTATTTGGAACCGAGCTAGAATTCCATTCAATGGAACATGCCGCGGCGTGATGGCTATGTTTAAATTGACTTTGGAATTCGACATAATATTTTCGTGATGCTTATTCTCGTTCGTTATTATTACATGTATATTGCGGCTTTGAGTCTTCTAAACTTTGCGTGATCCTGACGAGTGGCGCCCTTATTTGGCGATTAAGATAGAATTATTTCATAGAATTATTTCATAACATTATGTTTACTATAGCCTTTTGTTCATTGCGTTTAGTTAGTTTAAGCTAAGAGATCATGTACCATATATAATTATTTTGTGTTATAAGCGCTGGTCGATCTTCTGGGCGTTCCTACAAAATGCCCGGGGGAGACGCTTGGGACGTCGACCATGGGTCCTAGTCGTGCCTAATGAATATTCTTTTATGAGAACAGTGTTTATGCTCGGTCGTGAAATTAATATGCTGTGATCTTTTCATATTTAGTTATATTCACATCTGTCATATAGCCCGTATAATTTGCATACGAAGGTTCTGTTGTAATTAAATGATGATTATTTATTTGCTGGATTATTTTGCTTTTAATGATAAAGCTAGTACGAGGGTCGTTTGAAAAGTCCGTGCAAAATCAGAGAGATGGCACTACTAGTGCGTATCGAGGTTATTTTCAGTTAGTAGCATCTCTTGGAAGAACACACACCGTTTCAGCCAGATTGGTCTATTTCTTTGTGTTTGGCATTCGTTTAAATCGAGGGAGGCGAGTAATTTTCAAAAAATAGACGAAAAAGAATTTCGTGTGTTGATTAAACATTTCTTTATAAAAGGCAAAACGCCTCAGGAGACTAAAGAGAAGCTTGATAAACATTATGGTGACTCTGCACCTTCGATTAGAACAGTTTATAAGTGGTTTCAAAATTTTCGGAGTGGCCATATGGGCACAAGTGACGCTGAACGTTCTGGACGCCCTGTTGGAGTCACTACTCCAGAAATCATTGATAAAATCCATGATATGGTGATGGATGACAGAAGATTGAAGGTGCGTGAGATTGCTAGTGTTGTGGGCATCTCGAATGAACGGGTACATAATATTTTGCACCAACATTTGGGCATGAAAAAGCTATCCGCAAGATGGGTGCCGCGATTGCTCACGATTGACCAAAAACGAAATCGTGTGAAATGTTGCAAGGACGGTTTGCAGCTGTCTATTCTCCAGACTTGGCTCCCTCGGACTATTATTTGTTCCCCAATATAAAGAAATGGCTGGCGGAAAAAAGATTTTATTCAAACGAGGAGGTGATTGCAGAAACGAATGGCTATTTTACAGACTTGGACAAATCCTATTATTCGGAAGGGATCAACAAACTAGAGCAGCGTTGGACGAAGTGTATAAGCCTAAAAGGAGACTATGTTGAAAAATAAAAAAGGTTTATCCCAAAAAATTAAGTAGTTTTCATTTTTGCACGGACTTTTCAAACGACCCTCGTATATGACCTATCTGTTAATAATTATACCTCTGATATGCGAGTATGAAGGGATCCGGTAGTTTAAGGATTGCTGAGAAATTCATGCGTTATATTTGTTTGTTAGCGTTCAAGTCATTTATGCGTTTTGATTATAGTTTATAGTTTATAGTTTTAGCCTTATATTCTCTGTTGTTATCCTCTTTGCGCTTCTTGCGTTTATTATTAAGCATTGAGTTTGTTATGACTATTTGTGTGCTGCTCTTAGTACCTTTATTTTCTGATTTACTTTGCTTTCTTGTTATGGAGCTCTTTGAAAATCTATCGACCTAATGCGTTTTGTCTACCTGAAACCAATTAAGTTATGCGCTCTTTGGAAATTTTTAAATGCGGGTCTACCCTCCTGGGCGTCCTTTTCTGGGAGGGGAAATGCTTGGGATATGATCCGTTTTTGCTATGAGGGTACTCTTACATTTAAATCCCCTTATTGGGGAGGAATTGATTTTGTTGTGCATTAAGTGCACTTATCTGAAGTCAATTTTCTCCTTGAATTATATTTGTCACTTATTCATTTATATGGTTTATTTTAAATTTTGTTAGACGCTTATTCACGTTCGGATGTTTTTGCCTTCTTGACTTATTGTTAGATGCATTTATGAGTTGCGTATTATATTGATTATAGATATGTTATGTAAAATTTGTTCGCCGCTTATATGTATATCTCTTATACAAAAGATGCTTACTGCTTAGCTATTTAAGTTACCGAATCATATTGACTATATGTATGCCGCTTATATTATGTTTGCCGCTTAGTCATTTATTTCTATTTTTATTTTTCTTATTATTATTAGTGTACGATTTCTATAATTTATCGACGTTTGGAATCTAAGACTCATTGAATCTCGGCAAGAGGGCGACTCTTTCCCCAGAGAGTCCTCCAAATTATCTTGCGAAGAAAACGTGGTACTGTGACTCCATCTGGAGCTGGATATTTACTGAGAAATAAAGAAGAAGAAGAAGAACTTGTATACAAATCGGACCTAATAAATTTATAGCTTCTTGCTTGAAATTTGTATAGAGCATACCTTTCACTGCCTAGAATACGAAATCAGTGTTTTCAGACACTTTGAACGTTCCACACAAGAGAAAAATGTACCGGAGTCGGCCGGCGCACCCCCCGGTGTTTGTTACGCTCCTGCCCCCAGCGTTACCGAATCTCCTATCCTTGTAAACGAAATATTTCCATTCTGATTATTTTTTTATTTTTCTGTATATTAATATTTTCAAGAAGCTATTTTATTTAACTTAAATAAAAATACTTCTTTTTTTCAGCAATATATTAATTATTACATTTTGACATAAAATTAAGGAATTAAATTTCAATAGCTTCGTGGAGACATAATTGCCGTTATGCCATATTTCTTTCAAAAAATCAAATTTAATTATATTCAGTATTTCCACAAAAAAAAATTTTCTGCTTCCATAATGGGTTAAAACATGTTCTGTAGATGCTCTAAAGAGACTATAAAGTTATTATAAAATTTTAAAAGCATTACAAGTGGCCCGTTTAGCGTGGAATCCCCAAATACGTACCTGATCGTTCGATAATCCACCGATAGCAAAAAGTTGTTTGATTAGCTACATGCAACACTCAATTTGTCTGATATTAATGTTTTTGACATTTGTGCATCTCATTTTATCATGTACACCACTTTTCAGACATATTGTTATAACTTAAGCGCCTCCAAAATCCCTACATTTTATATATGCAGTGAAAATTCAAGGTCACGTGACATTCGTCTGAAAATGTGTTTTTTTTTTTGCATCAATCGAGCCTAATTAACGTGATTTTCAGACGGAAAGCAATAAATTTTTTTTGTCATTTTTTTTATTTTTTACGGCCTCCTCAGTACAAGGAACGCGATCGCCGTCTGATATTCATGTTTTCCGTATCTCATCACTATAAATTAACTACATCCCAAAGATCAGATAGATTGCCATAAATTCGTTGGGTCCTATTTCTCAACAACTTCACACATGGCCTCAAGAAAGAAGGAACGCTCTAAGTGTCTGAAATTCGCATTTTTTAGGCTCAAGTAAGTGTAATTAACAAAATCCACAAGGACTCTTGCGGGAAGCGATGACTTAAAAGTCTTGGTCGTGGGCTCCCGTACTATTAGATGGATAATGTGAAGGCGATGGTTCTTTTTTATCATCAGGTAATTTGGATTTTTGTGTTATTGCTCCTCAATTTTAGATATTGACTACAGAAAATTCTTTTCTGTTTTCCTCTTTATTTTCAGATATTGACGATGTAATTGTGACCCCATGCTATATTATTTGTTTGTGAGATCACTTGATAAGGACCCAAATCGTGGGTTGAAACGTTGTGAAGCTATTTTAATTACTGGCCAATTGTTTTGTCGAGATAAATATATTTTTTAATTTTGTTATTTTTGTAAAATTAAAAACAATATACAATTATCATGAACAAAGAAATACATTGTGGCTTCGTTTTAGATGCTTTTACTAAAAAAAAATGGAAAGCAATATTGTTTCCGATATTTCATTCTGCACCTGTTAATAATTAGCCAATTGCTAATTTAATTATACTAAACAAGTACCTACAATTAATAAATTCAATCAAATTTTCTCCACTTTTCTCAACTTTTGCAGCGACGTTTGCATCTACGTACATACACATATACTGTGGGGGCCACTTTAACCAGCTCCGATTAATTTTAATCGATGATTAAGTGCCAACAGTGATTAGTCAATTTGTCTTAACCTCAAATGTGATTGGTCAATTCCAATGGACTCATCGGCCGATTAAACTAATCGGAGTTGGTCGAAATGGCCCTGGATGTTCTTCCGCCTGCTTTTTGTTCCCACGGCTCTATGTAGCGGAATTAGCGTGAGCGGATTGACGGTTCGCCAATCACAAGACTGTTTTGATAAAGGAAATAACGAAAATCGTTTTGTGATTGGCTATCCGCTTGATCCGCTTGCGCGAATTCCGCTCCATGGGACCGTAGGAACGAAACTCTCGCGTACCGAAAACAGTAGAACGTCCGTGATTGGTCAGATGTTTGATACGCGCAATCCGCGATAAGCTTCATGGGACTGCACCATAGACTTATATAGAGAGACCGGCCCTGCCGTAAGAGGCAGCGTGACAGCATTATTACGGTGCAGACATAGCCTCACTGGTAGACCTCTCTCTTTCCTACCTATAGACTTCTACCCCCACTAAGCGATCAGAAGAAAGAGAGAGGTCCACCAGTGAGACTATGTCTGTTGCAGTTGTTTAATATACTCGTAATTTTTTTTGTTTTACGCGCGCATTGTGGCGCCTCGGGCGTGGCTGAACGAACCGATTCGAGACAAATGACGGAGCGTGGGCAAAATGTTCAGTTGTAACGAAAGCGTAGAGAACAAAACACGTTAGAGCTAAGACTCCTGTTCAATAAAGACATTATTCATAACATCCTCTTTTCTTCCACCGATTAAACATAAAACACAACAGGTTATGGGCCCAGTCACCCTGCCTGCGCAGTAACTGGCTTAAAAGGGTGGAAGCGTGCAGAGGTCCGCGAAAAGAAGTAGTGCTCACGTGTGACAGCCATTACGAGTCGAGTCGCGGTCGCGGAATATTTTCACGAAGAGATTTCTGAAAGTGCGCGAAAATGTCGGACGAATTCTCGGTGGGACACATGAAGAGGTTCGATGGATCAAATTTCCAAGCCTGGAAATTCCAGATTTCAGCAGTGCTGCGGATGAAAGAAGTGTACGATATCGTCGATGGGACGCGTGTTAAGCCGGCTAACACAGAAGGCGTAAACGCGGTTTTGACAAAAACATGGCTCAAGGACGATGCGAAGGCGACCGCGATAATCACATCGCAGATGGAGAGCAGTCAAATGGATCCGATACTCGTATGCACGACAGCGAAGGAAATCTGGGATAAGCTGAGCCAAATTCATGAACAACGATCTGAAACGAACAAGCTAATCCTCACACAGAGATTTCATGAATACAAGATGAACCCGACAGACTCGATTGTTCAGCACGTGTCAAAAGTGCAAAACATGGCACGACAACTCAAAGATCTGGGTGAAACGGTCTCGGATCTAACAATAATGGCAAAGATTTTGGCGAGTCTTACGACGAAGTACGGCACGTTCGTAACGGCTTGGGACAGCGTGGACCCCGCGCGACAGACTATCGATAATCTGTCGGAGAGGCTGTATCGGGAAGAAATTCGGCTAAGCGCAAAAAGTGATGCTACAAGTGCGTTAGCAGTAACGAAGCATAGTGCGTCAAAAAAGGACAGCGATGAAAAATCGAAAGGCGATAAGAAGAAGCGTCGTTCGAAGAAGAACGTTACGTGTTATCGTTGCCAAGAGAAAGGACATTACGCGAGTGAGTGCCCGACGAAAAACAAAGACAAGGACAAAGACAAAAGTGCTCAGGGTCAGTCGGGAAACGTGTGCGCGTTTGTCGTGGCAACGTCTGAGAAGGATGGTAAATCCCGAGAGATTCGTCGGTACGTCGAACCGACAGTCGAGCAAAGAGACAGATTGATGCGAGTCGACGCACGAGATACCTGGATTACCGACAGTGGCGCATCCACTCGAATGTTCTTCCACGTGTCGCCTTCACGGAACAAAGTGAATGTGTCGGTCACAAATATAAAAGTGTGGCACGAGCGACTCGGACATATCAATCAGCGATCTTTGTGCGAATTAACCAAAAAGGGGTTGATCGAAGGTGCGACCGTGAAGGACACTACCGAATTTTTCTGTGATGCGTGCCAGCTGGGAAAGCTGCACAAATTACCGTTCGATAAAACTGTCACAAAAGTTTCGAAAAGACCGGGAGAGTTCGTGCATAGTGACGTGTGCGGCCCAATGCAAACTCGATCCCTCGGCGGGGCGGAGTATTTTGTAACTTTCAAGGACGATGCCACGGCGTTTCGTCAAGTGTATTTCATAAAACATAAGTCTGACGTTCTCGATCGATTTATCGAATTTGATCGCATGCTCGCCAATAAGTTCGGTCGGACGATGACGACTCTTCGTGCCGACAGCGGTGGTGAATATTGCAACAAGAGGATGCGGGAATACTTGGCGTCTCGCGGCATAAAGATGGAGAACACAGCTCCGTACACGCCCGCACAGAATGGGCGATCGGAAAGAGACAATCGAACGATCGTCGAGTGTGCCAGAACGATGCTCCAGGCGAAGGGTTTGCCATTGAGTTTATGGGCGGAAGCCGTAAACACAGCCGTGTACACGCTGAATCGAGCGGCATGGTCGGGACCAGGCGGAAGCAGCACGCCGAACAAATTGTGGACAGGCAAGAAGCCGAACATTAGTCACATGCGGATTTTCGGGTCGGTGGCCTATACGCACATTCCCAAGCAGTTCCTCAAGAAATTCGACGCGAGATCGAAGAGAATGATTCTCGTCGGCTATCAAGGAGACTCGTCGAACTACAGGTTGTACAACATCGATACTCACGCTATTTCTGTCTCCAGAAATGTAATATTCGACAAGTACGTGGGTACAGAGAAGCGAGGGGAATCGGTATCACCCGAAGGAGTTTTCAAGTTCCCGACGAGTTGTGAAGACGGAGAAGTCTGGGAAAACGAAGAGGCTGCCGTCGATAATGCTGAGGAAGCAGAAGTAAACGAAGACATCGATAACGTAGCAGCTGCCGATAACGAAGCTATAGCACCACAGCCGGGACACGAGCAACAAAATCTGCGAGATCGGAGTACTCTCCATCGTCCCGTGAGGTACGAGCTAAACTTGGTCGAATACAGAATTCCCACGACATTTCAAGAAGCGACAACTGGACCAGACGCTCCGAAATGGATCGGAGCGATTGAAGAAGAACTCGAAGCTCATCGAAGAAACAAAACGTGGTCGATCGTGCCGAGAGACGAAAAGAAAAAGGCGATAGACTCGAAGTGGGTCTTTAAAGTTCTGCGAGACACCAACGGAAGCGTTTCTCGCTTCAAGGCGCGCCTCTGTGCGCGCGGTTTTCTACAGAAGGAAAGTGTCGACTATACGGAGACTTTTGCTCCCGTAGTTAGATACGACTCACTACGTGTGTTATTGGCAATCATCACACAAGACGACCTCGAGACCGTGCAGTTCGACGTACGCACGGCCTTTCTCTACGGGGATCTACAAGAGGAAGTTCACATGGAAATCCCAGAGGGACTCGTCGTTGAAGCCAGTGAAAGTGAGAATGTGTGCAAGCTTGATAAATCCTTGTACGGATTAAAACAAGCGCCTAGATGTTGGAACGAGAAGTTTTCAAACTTTCTGAAACAATTTAATCTTAAGGAAACTAACGCCGACAAATGTATATTCTTTGGTTATTTCGATGGATGTGAAATCTATCTAGCGCTTTTTGTTGACGACGGGTTTATCGCGGCAAAATCGAGAAATGTACTCGAGTCAATCGTCAAATCACTTCGCGAGACGTTTGAAATCACTCTCGGTGACTGTAAAAACTTTGTCGGGTTGCAAATAAGTCGAGATAGAGTCAACAAAACGATGTCTATACATCAGCAAGCGTACACGAAACAAATTATCGAAAAGTTCGGTATGAAAAATGCGAAAGGTGTGACGGTTCCCGCAGATCCTCACACCGTGCTATATCCTGTCGAGTCAGAAGACGAAGAACGAGAGAGCGTACCATACCGTGAAGCCATCGGATCGCTAATGTTTTTAGCAATAGTTTCTCGACCGGACATCGCGTATGCCGTTAACTCTGTAAGCAGGTTTTTAAATCGACACAACTCGAGTCATTGGCAGGCTGTAAAGCGCATTTTCGCGTACCTAGTCAAAAGTGCAAACGTAAGAATAGAGTATCAGAAACACGGCGCTGAATCCAATCTGGTTGGTTTCTCAGACGCCGACTATGCTGGCGATGTCGAAACGAGGAGGTCTACGACCGGTTACGTTTTTAATATCGCGAACGGAGCGGTGACTTGGTCATCGCAGCGTCAAAAATCGGTTTCGCTGAGTACAACCGAGTCCGAGTACATGGCAGCGGCCAGCGCGGCGAAAGAAGCCATATGGTTGCGAAAATTGTTGAACAACATCGGACGTCCACAAGACAAACCGACCGTGTTGCGAGTCGATAATCAGAGCGCGATTCGTCTCACAAAGAATCATCAGTTTCATCCTAGATCGAAACATATAGATGTTCGTTATCATTATGTTCAAGAGAGTCGAAGATGGAGAGATTATCAATTAAAGTAATTTAAATCGACCGTGACTGGCAATATATAACGTCTTTCCGATATGAACATTGAAAAACTGTGAGCCAACTTGGTTTGTCGGATTCACACAGCACATTTTCGGATCAATCGTCAAGACATTATTAATTTCGACCATGGGTTTTGGTCAGTTGAAGTAATTTCTAAATTAAATAGTTTAAATTTTTATTGCGAAAAAATATCACCCCAGCCAGGGTTTGAACCTGGAACCTCCCGTATACCGTGCGGGTGACGTGCCAATTCGACCACTGGGGCTGTGGTGATATTTATCGCAATAACAACTATAAGATGGAGCACACCGATACTTCGGTCGACGGTGTATAATAAACAGAATAATAAATTTCTTTCGCCAGTAAAGAATAACAATTAAATTACTTTAATTAAAGTAATTTAAAATTACTTTAATTGTTATTCTTTACTGGCGAAAGAAATTTATTATTCTGTTTATTATACACCGTCGACCGAAGTATCGGTGTGCTCCATCTTATAGTTGTTATTGCGATAAATATCACCACAGCCCCAGTGGTCGAATTGGCACGTCACCCGCACGGTATACGGGAGGTTCCAGGTTCAAACCCTGGCTGGGGTGATATTTTTTCGCAATAAAAATTTAAACTATTTAATTTAGAAATTACATCAACTGACCAAAACTCATGGTCGAAATTAATAATGTCTTGACGATTAATCCGAAAATGTGCTGTGTGAATCCGACAAACCAAGTTGGCTCACAGTTTTTCAATGTTCATATTGGAAAGACGTTATATATTGCCAGTCACGGTCGATTTAAATTACTTTAATTGTTATTCTTTACTGGCAAAAGAAATTTATTATTCTGGAGAGATTATGTTGGAATACGTACCAACCGAGCGTCAACGAGCCGATGTGTTTACCAAGGCACTTTCGAAAGTCTCTTTTTACAAATTTCGCGAAAGTCTCGGGTTGCGAGAGCGAGAGTTATCGAGTATTTAAACGGCGGAAGTGTTGTAGTTGTTTAATATACTCGTAATCTTTTTTGTTTTACGCGCGCATTGTGGCGCCTCGGGCGTGGCTGAACGAACCGATTCGAGACAAATGACGGAGCGCGGGCGAAATGTTCAGTTGTAACGAAAGCGTAGAGAACGAAACACGTTAGAGCTAAGACTCCCGTTCAATAAAAACATTATTCATAACATCCTCTTTTCTTCCACCGATTAAGCATAAAACACAACAATGTCTGCACCGTTATGCTGCCATGCTGCCTCTTACGGCAGGGGCCGGTTAGAGTCCTAGATATCAGCAGGGTTGGGTAAGTATTATATTCGAAGTATTATACAAGGTTTCTTCCAGTATTATACATAGTATAATACGTCGTGAATTCAACCATGTATTTTACGTACGATGGCGCCACTATAGATTACGCGGTTGATAATGTCAAATGTGATAAATGATAATAGATCTGTTCTTAAGCTGAGCTTTATGCACGAATGCACGATTTTCTTTTTATAAAAAAGTGACATTATATTAAATCAATAATTGAAAGTATGAATCGCGGAGGTAGACCGTGTCATTTCTCAAACAATTACGAAATGCATCTCTGTGACTGCACCAACGGGTTTCACAGGCAAGAACGATTTTTTTTCCTCCTCCTTTCACGAGTTCTTTTTCTGGTCCTGGCCGTTTAAATTCTTTCAATAGTCGACTTACGCATTCAGCAAATTCTTTATCAACTAAAGACTTTGCTAATAAGTTAGCACTGTGGCTTGCACAAGTTACATGCCATTGTTCCATGGATTTACCCATCAATATCATGGCAGAAGCATTGTCTGATACGATAGCATATATACGAATATTAATTCTATTACTAGCCATTTCCGTAGCTTCTTCAACGATTTTTGACAATGCAGCTCCTGTTTCTCTCACACCAGTTAAATCCCATGAATTAAGATATATACTTTTATCCAGTACTGTATGTATGATGCAGACAACTTGGTGAGTATTCGCAGCAGAGTTTTTCCAGCCATCAATTAACAGTACACCCTCCGAGTTTTGGTCTTTCCTGGTCTTAATTGTAACTTTCTCGTGCACCGCGTCTAACAATTGGCTTGAAAGCTTCTTTCTTGTTGGTACTTTATAATTAGGATTCAGTAAATTGACAAAATTTCTAAATAATTTTGATTCCACCACATTAAATGGAATATTGCAGCTAAAAAAGAATTTAGCTAACGCCAGGTCAATTGATGATTGATCGGAAGGATGGGAGCGTTTTGCTCCAATTTTCTTTTTCTCCATTTTTTCAAATTTATTTTGTGATCTACCAAACATATAAAAGAGTAAATATTTATTAATAAAAAAATATGTGAGATTTACAGGATAGCTGAATAAAGGAGTCGATTTATGAAACTTACTGTTTACTATATAGCCTTTTATTCTTTATATAAATTATATCATATATGTAAAGATCGCACGTGGCACTTTTGGACTTTAGCCCTTTTCCGTGCTCCGTATTTTCCATAGACCATAACACATTACACAACCTGACCATCATGTCCATCATCATAAAAGTTTCGACTAGTCGCGTTGCTCTGGAACGCCGAATCGAGCAACGCGATTGGTCGAATCCTTATGCCATCCTGTGTGAATGTGAAGGAGCCATTATGATTATGTATAATACGTTTCCTACATTTTATACGTATAATACAGTTTCCTACATGAAAATGTAGGAAACTCTCAAAATGGTCAAATGACCCAACCCTGGATATCAGAGAAGCGACATTGAACCATAGACTTATATAGATAGACCGGCCCCTGCCGTAAGAGCACGCGTCGGAAGTCTCTCTTTCTCCTGATCGCTTAGTGGGGATAGAAGTCTAGAGTGGGGACTAGTAGGGAATAGCCGGGCTATAGTCTTCTATCCCCACCAAGCGATTAGAAGAAAGAGAGAGGAACAGATCCACGGCTATGTCTGCACCGTAGGTCTTCCGACGCGTGCTCTTATGGCAGGGGCCGGTCTATCTATATAAGTCTATGCATTGAACATAATGGTCTGATTAGCTAAGTAAATCACGTGATAAATCGCCATATTGTTTCCTTCTATGGTTAAATTAGAGTCCTAGATAACAGAGATGCGACATTGACGATCAGGTCAGGTTAGATATATCGAGCTATCGCAATCTAATCGCGATTATTCCGATTATCCGCCATGTTGCTTCCATTATGGGTACTTATAAAGTGATAGAAATTGACAGAGTGAGGTTAAGTTGCAAGGAGAAGAAGGGGGAAAGAGTGTTTCCTAAATAAAATCACTGTGGATATTTTTCTATTATTGTTTTCACCAATAAATTGCCATTAACATTATACAAATGTGCATTATACGTACCACTGATTGTTAATAAAATGCAATTATAAGGAAGCAAAATGGCGTTATAACCACGTGATTAGGCAGCCAATCAGGCCATGAGGTTCAATGTCGCATCCCTGATTATCTAGGGGTGCTTTCCAATTGTTTAACACATCCTAACACAAACATACACAGGAAGGCACAAAGTGTAGCGATGTGCACGACTTAATTGGAACAAAGTGTGTACTAATGTGTACGCTGTGTACGGTTTTGGGTAGGGTTATTCATTATTGTGATACAAGATAATTCGAATTACTTATTACTTCAATGATACTCTTGATATTTTCGTTGATTTATAGTTTTTTCGCCTTTTTGAATAAAAAAAAGAAAAAAAAATGCGCGGCCACTCATTTATAGCCGCCGGGGCTAGTAACTATTTCATTGTCACTAGAGAACACAAGCTTACACAGCCGACTAGTAGCTCTCGGGCGAGTACGGATGTGTAGCGTTGTGTCGACAATTACGGCAATTGGAACACAACTTGTGTCGCCGTGTGCACGAAAGTGTCTAGGGATATTGCAATTGGAAAGCACCCTAGGTCTCTAGGTTAAATAAATAAGATTCAATGTATATAGATATACAGTTATAGACGGTCTGTATTTTGCAAACAAACTAGAAATAGAGACAAGCTCCATTAAAATTTCAATATATGGCCGTGAAGGCCCAAATTTTCAATGTCGCTTCTCTGATATCTAATGGCGTTTTTGATTTGCTACTCGACCCGACTCGGGTCGCATCAATGGACGTGGAATACATACATAGATATGTATGTATTCCACGTCAATGATGCTAGAGTCCTGTATACATGGGCTGCGTTCGGGGAGCGCGCTTTTAGCGCTTTTACATCATTCTATCCTTGTTTTACGTATAATGAATAATAAAGATAGAATGATACAATAGCGCTGAAAGTGTGCTGCGCGAATGCAGCCATGACTACGTTTACACGGCAGCTTATAAGCCGAAGTTATAACTGCCGTATACTATCCGATCCAAAACGTTTCTTCTTTTGATCATAATGATCATTTAAATAAGAGCTTCTTTTAATTTTAAACTACACTTTCTAGTATGTATATATCAAAAGAGATTAATTCAAATGTTTAGAGTATGAAAGAGGCTCATATTTAAGTGATCATATTGATAAAAAGAAGAACAGTTTTGGATCGGATAGTATACGGCAGTTATAACTTCGGCTTATAAGCCGCCGTGTAAACGTAGTCCATGATGCGACCCGAGTCGGTTTGAGTCGTAAACATAGACTTATATAGATAGACCGGCCCCTGCCGTGAGAGCTCGCGATAGAAGATGAACGGTGCAGACATAGCCGCGGTCGTGGTCCTCTCTATTTCTACTGATCGCTTGGTGGGGATAGACGACTTGACTTTCTCTTTCTTCTGATCGCTTGGTGGGGATAGACGACTCGACTAAGTCGTCTATCCCCACCACTTAGTCTAGACTTTTATCCCCACCAAGCGATCAGTAGAAAGAGAGAGGACCACGACCGCGGCTATGTCTGCACCGTTCATCTTCTATCGCGTGCTCTCACGGCAGGGGCCGGTCTATCTATATAGTCTATGGACTGCACCACGGTCTAGTATACAGGTCTGGAAACTCCACTGGAGGGGGTAGGTCACTTATTGAAGCCACTTTTAATTCGCTTCGACGCCACGAGAGGCACTGCGGGAAGGTAATGTGCTACTCGGTGTGAGACACTACCGTGTCTCTTGACTACTCATTAATATTGCATTTTTATAATATAAACTTCCAATTTAGGAAATGTAAAATGTAAAATAATTAATGTATTATTAATCTATAATGTTATAATATATTAACATATAATTAACATACAAATATTGTGGAAAGTGCATAAAGGAACATATACTTATTTTAAGGCAGTAAAAAAGTACTTTTATATAAAAAATGCTTTATTGGTTTGTCAATTTCAACAATTTTTTTTGTGAACAACCTGATTTTGAGTCAGAGGAAGGTGAATGCCGCTATCAGTTCTCGGTTTCGCACATGTAAATAGAATACGTTGTTTCTTTTGAGCAGGCAATTCACCGACGCTCCAGAATTTTGGTATTGTAGCAGAATATGTTTCACGGCCACTGGTATTCGTACTCGCTTCTCGAATGCCTATAACACACTCATAAGATTTAAAAAAAAACTCCACTTTAATATTAATACATAAAATTTCGATGTTGATAACTCACGTTCGCTGAATACTGAATAAATGTTAAAAACTTTGTCCTGTGTTTGAAGTTTGGACAATGGCGCAGAAGAAATTTCAGTGTGCGGATCTGACGTTGGAGTCTTCATTATTGTATCAGCTTCTTCCATTGCTGTAAGCCATTGTCCATCTTTCGAAATAGGCAATTGAATGCATGAGACATCTGTATACAAAAACAAAATATAAAATATATAATTAAATGACTATATATACTCATTATATTTGCTTTAGCCATGTAACACATACCTTGTACGTGAGGGGTGTCTATAATAGATGTGCTCGAGATGTTGACTTGCCTTGGAGTATTCAGACTTTTACTTGATACATCAGCTGAATCCTCTTCTGTATGATGGTTACTGACTTCTATCGGAACGGGAGACTTAACAGGCGTAGCCCCATCACAATGTACAGAGTTGATAACAGAGCTCACTAAATGTGAAGACGATTCGGCCAACGAGTCAACGGCTTCATTGTTTGTGGCATCGTGTAACAATTTTGTTGGTACAGCAAGCTTACTAAGCTGCGGATACTTATATGGAGCCTGTAATATGAAAGAAAATGTGATATTTGCGCTTTCACATATTAGTCATTCTTTCCGAATTTATGTTTACTCAGTAATTTATATCATTAACGAACCTGTGCAATGATGCGACCGCTCCCGTCTCGTTTGATCCATTCACGAATAATATGCTGGTCTTCGAAATGCTTGTCACATATAACGTGCGTTGGCTTCAGTTTGACGATCCCGGGAATAGCTGCTACCCATTGTCTTAATCGCTCGACATCTTTTGGCACGCGAAACACAGATCGATTAGATTTGTCGCTTTTATAGCCCGTTTTGCATGTCAGCACAGCACACGACTTTGTCATCGCCAAATAATTGATCGTTCGTGTCGAGAATTGTCACCACCACCGCGGCCGCGCGGCGTCCGCCTCGAGCGCAATCACTCTGTTTCTACCGTCGCGTTTGCTCGAGGTGGCACGCACTTCGGTCTTTGCGTTCGCGATTTAGCACGCCGACGTTGCTGGTTCGAGTCCGAACAGCTTGATTTGTTGGTTATGTTTGTTAACATTACTCGTTCGCAACGACCCTCGCGTGACGGCAAAGCAAATTAAAAGTGGCTTCAATAAGCGACCTACCCCCACCACTGAAAATTGAGCGAGTTTCCAGACCTGTATACTAGCACAGTATAACTATACCCAGTAGCGACACTGAGTGTCGGCACCTTTGATGTAGAGGGTCCCAGGTCACATGACTCGCCGCCATCTTCTGAGATGTACAAACGCTTAAGAGAGAAAGAGAGGAAAGTATCTTTCTCTCTGTCATACCTACAGGCCGCCATATTCCTAGGTGTACGGAATTTGGAGAAATTGGGAACGTCAGGTGTCGCTCAGTGTCGCTACTGGGGGTCCGTTCCGAGTTGCGCATGAAACGCATAGACTGCATTACTGATGCACAGCGCTTCGAAATCGTTCCGTTTTGTCAATGCGCATGAAGCGCTTTAATTATTCGGAACGGTTTCCTGCGCGCTCTGTGCGTTAATGCGAATTGAAAATGTGAACGCCGTGCAAAACGTCAACAAACGTAGATGAGACACCTTTTTTAGAAGTGGATAAACATTTTTAGTTAATAAACAGACATTAGTTACGTTTAATTGATTATTTTATTTCTGTTATATTATCAAGTCTTATATTTAATCGTACATTTCGTGTATTGTAAAATGTGAACAAAATAAGTAGTATTTTTTAAATGTTTGTACTTTTACATTTTATAAAATAAAAATTTTTTTTTAAAAATTGTTGAAAAAAGCGTTTAAAAGATATTTCTTGGTAAGGTAAGCCCAAGCGTATAAGCAAAAGGTCTGTTTAATTTTATGTTACGTTATTGCTCGTAACCATAATACCATAATAACGGAACATAAAATCAAACTTTGAGGATTACAACCCAAACTTAAAACTCGTAATTAATTAAAATAAAATATACTAATTAATATAAAATAAACAACCATTAAAACTCCAACTTATAGTATAACGCTTAACTTTAAACTTATTTCTTGCAAGCCTAAAAAGTACAAACTACATTTTATTAAGAAATTGTTGCAATATGGAGACTATAATGACTTCTGTACGTCAATTTGCTCTTTATGCCTTTTGTCACGTTGTTTTCTGTTTTCTTCACGTATCTTTTCCGAACAAAGTACGTCCGTACGTATTCAACGTCCATGGCGATTAGTATGATGTTAGCCGACAACTGACACTTTTTTTTTTTTAAATTAGGTGTGATATTGATTGTATTTTGTTTGTAGATTATTGTAGTGTATTTATTTTTGTTTGTTAGTTTATTTAATTTTTAATTAAAAATGTTTAAAGTGTCAGTCGTCGGCTAACATCATATAATACATCAAACAGATTATACAATAAAAAAGCTCTTTTGTAGTTAGATGTATTTTGTTTGTTTTTTTATAGTAAGGTTAAGAAGTTTTGTAGTCTCTTCAAAAATTGTTTATAATTAATAAATACATTTTTGGAACTATATGTAAAGATCTCCGGAGCGCTAACGTCGTTTCTAGATCTTTGATTGTTGGGTAGCTACATATAGTTCCACAAATAGTATTTATTAATTATAAACAATTTGAAGAGACTACAAAACGTTGAAGAGACTACATTTCTTAACTTCACTACAAAACCCTAGAAATAAAATATATTTTGTTGAAGAGTTTTGTATAGTGAAATCAAGAAGTTAAGAAAATATATTTTGTTTTTAGTAGTTAAGAAGTTTTGTAGTCTCTTCAAATTGTTTATAATTAATAAATATATTTGTGAAACTATGTAGCTACCCAAAAAATCTAGAAACGACGCTGGCGCTCCGGAGATGTTTCGATCATGTTAGAGTCGTTGGAGAGTTGACTGCAATGCCTGGTTTCTACAGATTGATTATCGGGTAGCTACATAGTTCTACAAATGTATTTATTAATTACAAACAATTTGAAGAGACTACAAAACTTCTTAACTTTACTATAAAACTCTACAAACAAAATACAATTAACTACAAAAGAGCTTTTTTATTTTATAATATGTTTGATGTATTACATATTATGTTAGCCGACGACTGACACTTTAAACATTTAATTAAAAATTAATTATGGATTAACAAACAAAAATGGATGCACTACAAAAACCTACAAACGAAATACAATAGATTTCAGACCTATTTTTTTTTTTAATTACATAATACATGGCCAGTTTTATGGTCCATAATTAAATAATTATTAAAAATTAATTATAAACTAACAAACGAAAATTAATGCATTACAATAATCTACAAACGAAATACAATCGATTTCACACCTAATTTTTTTAAAAAAGTGTTGGTTAACATTATACGAATCCCATGGCTGACTCATCTGTTGTTCGTTCCGAATTACACAAGAAGCGCATAGACCGCATAAACGCATCAGACGCATCAACTGCCTCAAGTCGAAATAGAAGCAGTCAATGCGCTGGGAGGAGCGCTGAGAATTCAGGACGTTTAGTACAATCTAGGGAATCCTTAGCACTATCAAAGCGCTCCCAATGCGCGCATTGGCTAAATCGGAACGACTTTCTATGCAGTCTACGCGCTTCATGCGTAACTCGGAACGCACCCTGGGTATGGTTATACTGTGATACTAGACCGTGGACTGCACCCTCTACATCACAAGATGAATGGGTGGAAGTGTGGAAAGAGGGCTGTATACACATATGTGTACTGTTTACCATTCTTAATTGTACATTTTGTGTCGAAAAATTATACGTTCTATACTCCGTCCAACTAGAAACCATTAGGGCCATAACACACAAAAGAACTTAAGGGGATCCTGAACCCGTATGATTTTCCGACAAAAATACCATTTTCTATCATTTTCTATGTTACCGACCTATATCTGTCCTTCTGTAGACAATGATCTAGACAAGGATAGTACCTACATTGCATTCATAAAATGCAATTAGAGAAAATCTTTTTTTCTAGGCTTCGAATCTTAGTTCTACTTGCACGATATTATTCTTACATGTTTTCCCTAGCGCGCCTCTATCTCATTTTGTACATATAAACTGCAGTATTTTTGTATTAAGCAAATATTGTCGTCAGGTGACAGCTCTACGTGCAAAAAATAAGTAAGTTTTTTTAATTTTTTTCGTTTTTCATACAAACTCGACCGTTGCGCGCTAGATTTTTGCACGTACTTTAATTCTGTAAAAGAATTTTGCGATTCTGTAAAGCCAATTCAAAGATTTCTTATAATGAAATAATGTCGGTATACAGACGGGTTCAGGATCCCCTTAAGCAGTAAACCGTAGGCAGTAAGGAAATCAACAGTTTGAATTTGCTAGCGCTTGAGTTATATCTTAAGTTCTGGACTGTGATTGGCTAATTTGCTTACTGCCTACGTTTTACTGCTTAAGTTCTTTTGTGTGCCATGTCCCTTAAGGCCCTTGCACAATGCTAGACAACAGGCAATAGAAACAGGAAATAACCTCAAATTCGTCAATACAAACCTAAAAAATTCGAACGATATGATTGGTTGGCAACAAGCAATAGGCACAGAATTTCCAACGTGACGGAAATTCTGTGTCTATTGCCTGTGTCATCGTCTATTCTGCATAAATACAAGGTTTCTGATTTCTGTTCCCTGTTCCTATTGCCTGTTGCCTAGCATTGTGCAAGGGGCTTTAGTGGTTCTGCGCATAAACGGGCAAAGTGCGGGTAAAGTTCCTAGAGCGTGGCGTACCCATAGACTTATATAGATAGACCGGCCCCTGCCGTGAGAGCACGCGATAGAAGATGAACGGTGCAGACATAGCCGCGGTCGTGGTCCTCTCTCTTTCTACTGATGGCTTGGTGGGGATAGAAGTCTAGACTAAGTGGTGGGGATAGACGACTTAGTCGAGTCGTCTATCCCCACCAAGCGATCAGAAGAAAGAGAAAGTCAAGTCGTCTATCCCCACCAAGCGATCAGTAGGAATAGAGAGGACCACGACCGCGGCTATGTCTGCACCGTTCATCTTCTATCGCGAGCTCTCACGGCAGGGGCCGGTCTATCTATATAAGTCTACGGGCGTACCACGTTCTGTAACGGGCGGAGACCTGCACGAAACGGACGAAATCTCGTCCGATCCACTAATGGTCTCTCGTTGGATGGAGTATACATATTTATGAAACTCTTTTTGTTAATATTTTACTAACCTTGTGGTTATTAAAATGTACTATATAAAAGTGACCTTTATATAGTACGTATGTTGTTTATTCGCCATATTTACCATCATATTTACTTAATTTTCACAACAGATCATTGTTAAGCGTTCTAAATTCTTTAAAAATTCTAATAACTATATTTTAATACAAAGGAATAGCCATACGGTCTAAGCTTGGATCTTAGGCAGCTTAATATTATTTTCCATGTGTATTTAAATACGCGTATTTTCCAACATATTAACTGCGCGCCGATTAATGTCGAACTTAAAACACAGTTATTATTGGAACCTTAGAAATTCCCTCTCCCTTCCCTAATTAAATCGATATCGATTTAATATTAAAATCACTGTAAAAACTTATTGCGAAAAATATTACCCCAGCCAGGGTTCGAACCTGGAATCTCCCGCATTCCGTTCGGGCGTCTTAACCAATTCGACTACCGGGGCATGTGGTAATATTTATCGCAATAACCGGATAATAATAATTTGAACGTGTCTCTCAGGCGACGTGAATAAACAATTAATATATGTTAAGACCGTTAAAATCAATACAAAGGAATAGCCATACGGTCTAAGCTTGGATCTTAGGCAGCTTAATATTATTTTCTATGTGTATTTAAATACGCGTATTTTCCAACAGATTAACTGCGTGCCGATTAATGTCGAACTTAAAACACAGTTATTATTGGAACCTTAGAAATTCCTTCTCCCTTCCCTAATTAAATCGATATCGATTTAATATTAAAATCACTGTAAAAACTTATTGCGAAAAATATTACCCCAGCCAGGGTTCGAACCTGGAATCTCCCGCATTCCGTTCGGGCGTCTTAACCAATTCGACTAAATTTTAATTAAACTTTTTTAAATATATTATAGGTACTTATGTTATGGTGGATTTGATGTCCAAATGCTTCTTTTTTATTATTTTAACTTTTTAAGTTTAATTTCTCAAAATTGTGATGAAATTGTGAATATTTTGAGTATGTTTTAAATTGTATTATAAATATAAAAAATTATCATATTACAAGAATAATAATTCATTTTTGTAGAATTATTTATCTATTTTTTTTGTTACATTGTAAGCTACATTATATATATATATATACATATATATATATATACACATAATACACATAATACATATATATATATATATATATATATATATATATATATATATATATATATATATATATATAAGTGCACCAACCCTCTCCAATTCGCGAAGTACGGCGAAGGCGATGGGTACCATCATAGCGGTGGCCGCCGCGTTCGCGATCCACATGGATATGAAAGTGGTCACAGTGCAAAGGCCACCGAGCAGCTTCGCGTGGCTGCACCCAAGCGTTTTCATTACGATTAAAGCAATCCGCAGATGCAGGTTGCAATGTTCAATGGCGATTGCAAGTATCAGACCACTAATAAAGACCATGATGGTATCATTCATGTAGCAAGTGCATGTCTCCTGAGTGCTAAGGATGCTGAATAGCGGAAACAACACTATGGGTATTAACGATGTGATTGCTATTGGTAGACATTCTGTCACCCAGTATCCGGCTACTAGCAGCACAATATAGGCACATCTGACTTCCTGTGCAATATAGAGAAATACAACCAAAACATATTAACATTATTACATTAATTATTTAATTAATATATGGAATTAAATCAAGATAAAATATCATATATTCCAGAAATATTCTAACAGAAATATTAACAAAGGAGTACCAGAGATGGCTTCCTCCATTTTCTATGGTAAAGCCATTCGATGCAACTCTCAAACATTCGCGAAAAGAATGAGTTTAAATTAATGAGTTTTCCATGATTTTTATGTATCTACTAATCCTACTATGTTATGTACTGTGTATCATCAAGTTTTCAGCTAAGTGGCGACTGGATAATTAAAGTGCTACGACGGAAACGTTGCATGTTGCAGGTTCTCTAACTTATTCTTTCTATTTTTTTTATTTGTATTGAAGCGGATTATTGTGCAACGTGTTCTTATTATTTTTAACAAAGAAAAATTAGTATATTTTGCAATTACAAAATTTATATGCTATGCAATAAAGAAATTTTAAATTATTTAATTTCCACTTATGCTACGATTTTCATTTCTGCATTCATTGACAGAAAAAGTTAAGCACCTAGAAGCAGGCGTTGAAATTAAATAAAACTGAACGTATGCAATGATAATGAGCATGCACGAAACTGATTACATAATCCAGTCGAGATAGCATTTGAAATCGAAAAAAATCCTGGACGTGATTTTTTTCTTTTGTATGTTTCGGAGAGTCATGGGTAGTCTAAATTCGGATTTTCGGGATTCTAACCCTGTAGCGTTAGCCGCCATTTTAATTAGAAGGGTGATTTCGTTTTCATTAAATATCTCGCTTATTTTCATCTTTATTGTGAAAGTGGTAATAACCAAACTTGTAGAAAATTAAATTCTCTACAATTTGGGTCCTTATCTTTTTTCACCTAGGATTGATATTTTCGAACTTAAACGCAAAAGTGGGGGTGAAATTTTTATTGCATTATCTTGTTTATTTTCAACTTTAGCTCATAAACTATAATGAACAAAGTTGTAGGGAATGAAATTCTGTACAAAGTTGGTCGTTATAATTTTTTCCTAGGGTTGATATTTTCGAACTTAAACGCAAAAGCGGGGGGAAATTTTAGTTTTTTTGCAATATATCTCGATTATTTTAAAAATTAGCGTATAAATCGAACTTTACAAGTCGAGATTGTGAGTTGAAAAACTTGAAAGCCTTGCCACTAGACCACACGTTCAACTTACAAATTTCATACTCCAAATCGATCATGCTAATTACACCCGCTCCGATTTACGATTTTTTAAATTTACTTGGTATAATGAAAGACATCTTTTCCACACCACCACGAGGGTAGAGTTTATGGCGCGTTTTTTTTTAGCGTGGTATCCCCTGTAGGCCTAATCCACGCATAAATCCTTGGCTCAAAGTTGTAAATCTGAATTATGCAGTTTTTATACGTTTTGACGATGGTCCAACCAAATTAACGCGCTATAAACTCTATCCCCGTGGTGGTGTGGAAAAGATGTTTTTCATTATACCAAGTAAATTCAAAAAATCGTAAATCGGAGCGGGTGTAATTAGCATTATCGATTTGTAGTATGAAATTTGTAAGTTGAAAGGGTGGTCTAGTGGCAAGGCTTTCAAGTCTTTCAACTCACAATCTCGACTTGTAAGGTTTGATTTATACGCGCTAAAGTTTAAAATAATCGAGATATATTGCAAAAAAACTAAAATTTCCCCCCGCTTTTGCGTTTAAGTTCGAAAATATCAACCCTAGGGGGAAAAGGATAAGGACCAACTTTGTACAGAATTTCATTCCCTACAACTTTGTTTATTATAGTTTAGGCACTAAAGTTGAAAATAAACGAGGTAATGCAATAAAAAAATTTCACCCCCCACTTTTGCGTTTAAGTTCGAAAATATCAATTCTAGGTGAAAAAAGATAAGGACCACAATTGTAGAGAATTTAATTTTCTACAATTTCGGTTATTACCACTTTCACTCTAAAGTTGAAAATAAGCGAGATATTTAATAAAAACGAAATCACCCTTCTAATCAAAATGGCGGCTAACGCTACAGGGTTAGAATCCCGAAAATCCGAATTTAGACTACCCATGACCCTCCGAAACATACAAAAAAAAATCGCGTCCAGGACTTTTTTCGATTTCAGCGACTTTTTCTGTCTATCTCGACTGGACTATACAATGTTACTGCAAATACGACATGGAATTGGGAATAACCTTACACACCTATTTTTAATATGGTGTAGTACCTCCTCTGGCGTAGATACATGCGGAGATACAGTCTGGAAGTGAGTCGTACGTCGTATGCTGTCTTGTGGCAGATATATCTACAACTGTTTTAATTGGTACTCTAAATCCTGTACATTCGTGACTGCCGCAAATATAATTTATAATTACAAAAATACTAATTTTTGTTTGTTAAAAATAATAAAAATATTGTTATACAACAATCCGCATCAATGCAGATAAAAAAAGTTGAAAAATAAGATCTAAACCTGCAACATGCAACGTTTCCGTCGTAGCGCTTTACTCATTATTAGTTGACTATACGCTATTTGCAATTATAGTTGAAAACTTATTAATACAACACGGTTGCATCAAGCGGTTCAATCCAGCGTTAAAATTTTTGAAAGTTACAAAAGACGTCTTTCTCTCATACACAATTAATGTTACGTTTAAAGACATTTTTACATAATTAAACCTTTTTAGACAATTTAAATTTTAATATTATAATATTATAAACTAGTAATAGAAAAGATTTTTTTCGGATTTATTTACCGAGGAATCGTATACCACGACGAAAGGTAACAAAAATGTTGCCCAACAGACAGCAAAAATAATTCGCCAATATAACTTGAAAAAGATACCCGTTCGTTTCATACACGTTAATTGAAGTAAGGAAACTTCAAATCTGTAAAAAAATTTATTTGAGATTAAAATTGTATAAATTAAAATTAAATTTCCTAATTTATAAGTCATTTTTACATTAATTATTTTTTACAATAATACGCAAAATTATAATCCGCTAATGCATCCCATCCTATCTTATGATATATTTAGGAGTGCGTCATTGCAAAATTCCTTTTTTATCTAAATTTTATTATATCGCAAAAAAATGTTAACTGCAAAATAATAGTAAAAGTCATTACACATTAGAGTTACACTTATCACTTAGGAAACCAAAAGATAAAGGAAAGGAAGAAAGATTCATATTTATGAAAGATCTATAGATATTTACGGAACATTTATGGAATATCTGTTTGTGATTATATATACATTTTGAATGTTATTTTTTAAAAGAGGGTACTTATGTTTAAAAATTTCTAGCAAGAAATGGGATAGGTTAAAACGTCAGAAACGACTACTTTTGCAAGAATTTACACAACAAATTTCACCAGAATTTATTTTCACATATAAAGGCGATGCGAAACGTAACCTTTGTCGCGTCTCAAATCCGATCTCGGCTCGATTCTCAGCTTCAAATATTTTTCTTACATCTTTTCCAGCCATAAATCAATGCTGTTCCGCACAAAGAGAACTTCACTAGGTTACATTAACGTTGCACATGATATATATTACAGAAAAAATATATATTACAGAAGAAAATCGTCTTACTGAATTTTGTAACAATTCTTTAGAGTATATGTGTGTACCATGGGCTCTCATTAATACCTCACACATACTAAATTTATAGGTAGGTATATATCGTATATATATAATATGTGCATTTCCCATACGTATATCCCGATAAATACCTTGTATATCGTGTATATGACGACTATGAAATTACTTTTATATTAACCCGGAAATAGTCACCTGATTTTTTTGCATAAACGATCACCTAAAGTGATTTTTACACATCAATTAAAAGTCATTGTTATTAATTGTACAATATTGATTGTTCTATAACTTATTAGTAGGTTTGAGGACATTATGTATATATGTATATGTATGTATGTAAATTTACTTAATATTTTCTGAAAAATAGAAAGAAAACCCAAAAAGATATTAATAATACTAAAGGAGAGAGGCTTTCTCACCGATTTTGCTGAACTTAGACTTAATCGACGCGTTTTTGCACAAAACGACTGAATCTGGCAGAAAAAAGCGTCGCTCTGCCCCGCGAAGCGAGATATTAAAGGTGAAAGCACATAAAATTGCATAGCTGCATATGCATAGCATAAGACCGTTTATGCCATAAGACGCTCGATGCTCATTGGTCTAAACGGTCTTATGCTATGCATATGCAGCTATGCAATTTTATGTGCTTCCACCTTAACTGTTAAAGTTGACGACTATCGGGTTATGAATCCTGTCATACCCATAGCACAGTATATATACAGGCTGCGTTCGGGGAGCGCGCTATTAGAGCTATTTGCTTGTTCTATCCTTGTTTTACCTCTAGTGAGCGATAAAGATAGAATGACGCTGTTAGCGCTAATAGCGTCTCCCCGAACGCGCCCACAGTGATATCGTGTTGGCCAAAATGGAGTACGCATGCGCAAAATAAGGGTAAATATGCAGAATAGTGGCTTCCTCACCGATTTCGTTGAACTTAGGCTTAATCGACGCGTTTTTGCGTGAAATGAAAGAATCTGGCAGAAAAAAGTGTCGCTCTGCCCCGCGAAGCGAGATATTAACAGTTAAAGTTGATGACTATTAGGTTATGAGACCTGTCATACCGACGAGATGTAGCGACTATTGGCGTTTTCGA
This sequence comes from Harpagoxenus sublaevis, assembly GCA_030770355.1. Taxonomy (NCBI): domain Eukaryota; kingdom Metazoa; phylum Arthropoda; class Insecta; order Hymenoptera; family Formicidae; genus Harpagoxenus; species Harpagoxenus sublaevis. Next base: position 23,572 of record JASTWR010000638.1, on the reverse strand, counting down.
TTTGCTACTCGACCCGACTCGGGTCGCATCAATGGACGTGGAATACATACATAGGCCGGTATTCATAGGCTGCGTTCGGGGAGCGCGCTTTTAGCGCTTTTACATCATTCTATCCTTGTTTTACGTATAATGAATAATAAAGATAGAATGATACAATAGCGCTGAAAGCGTGCTCCGCGAATGCAGCCATAGTCGGTTCTTATATTTAAGACCGTCTTAAGTTCAATCTTAAGATGTCATGAACCAATCACAGGGCCATATTAGCGTCTGAAGACATTACTTAAGACGGTCTTGAAATAAGATCCGACTATGAATACCGGCCATAGATATGTATGTATTCCACGTCAATGATGCTAGAGTCGTGTATACATGATGCGACCCGAGTCGGTTTGAGGGTGCGGTCCAGTTCAAGCTTCAAACGCTCCAAATACTTTCGCTTTCTATGCTCCCATAAACCCGGTCCATTAGTGCTGCCAATGTTATAAACGCTATGCAAGTGGACCGTTCTGAAGCGAAGTTTACGGCCGGTATTCATAGTCTTCAAGATCGTCTTAAGTAATGTCTTGAGACGCTAATACGGCTCTGTGATTGGTTCATGACATCTTAAGATTGAACTTAAGACGATCTTAAATAACTATGAATACCGGCCTACGTCATGTATGTTGTACAAATGGACCGCAGCAGAATACGGAACGCAGCCTGAACGAGTTTAGAGATCATGGATGCTCTGTTAACATATATCGTAAAAAGTTTTTTAGACTACACTATTTATCTTTACGATGATGAAGAAGTGGACATTGTGGTGGGCACTGTTTTACTTCCAAAAGATCGTGTATAGGTTATGTAACTCTTACCGTTGTTAGCTCTTTCGGCTTCTTCTGCAGTCACTTCTAAAATATATGCACTGTCCGTTTCAGGATCGTACAACTTAATTGTTGTCATTTTGTTCACGTTTAATACACAAATTGATCTTAAATAAAATTGATCACACAAGATTACTTCCACTATTTCCCGCGCTTTACGCATTCAAACGAAACGCTTCAATCACACTACCTCTCTGGGCTGAGGCATTGGGAGCGAGCTGGGAGCAAAAATCCGTGACGTATTCGTGACGTCATACATACGGCTGGAGTGTTTTGAAGCGTCAACTGGACCGTACTCTGAACGCTCCGAAACATTTGTAGCATCAAGTGGACCGCACCCTGAGTCGTAAATCGAAAACGCCATATTAACCATGCTGTCCATGCCCCGCGGCCACTTGCGCATGCTCTGTTAGCTCTGTGGCCACATGCGCATGCTCCGTGGCCGCACGCGCATGCAAAAGTGCGCGAATTTAAAACCTATGTATGACACTTATAATGCATATCGCTTGACTTTCGATGATGAATATGGCGCAGTCACATTGTGTACACACACACACACACACACACACACACACGCGCGGGGGGGGTGCAAGGGTGGGCCTTCGGCCCCCCTCCCACAACCCCTCCGCCAATAGCCAGGGTGGAATGGACCTCGCTTTACACCTTAGCATAGGTTAGTGACGCGCTTTACAAGTATGCGCTTTGTAAGTTGAAGCACATGCAAAGCACATACTTGTAAAGCGCGCCGCTAATCTATAGGTTAGTGACGCGCTTTATAAGTATGCGCTTTGTAAGTTGAAGCACATACAAAGCACATACTTGTAAAGCGCGTTACTAACCTATGCTAAGTTTTAAAGCGAGGTCCACTCTGCCTACCGGTGGAGTGGGTGCGGGAGGGGGGGCCAAAGGCCCCCCTTGCACCCCCTCTCGTGGCTGCGACATATTCATCATCGAAAGTCAAGCGATATGCATTATAAAGTATATATAGGTTTTCAATTCGCGCACTTTTGCATACGCGTGCGGCTACGGAGCATGCGCATGTGGCCGCAGGGCATGTTCGTGGTCGCTACCAGTTGCTACATCGCGTCGGTATGACAGAATTCCTAACCTGATAGTCGTCAACTTTAACTGTTAATATCTCGCTTCGCGGGGCAGAGCGACACTTTTTTCTGCCAGATTCTTTCATTTCACGCAAAAACGCGTCGATTAAGCTTAAGTTCAACGAAATCGGTGAGGAAGCCACTATTCTGCATATTTACCTATTTATCATTGCTGTTAATTGCAGATTTGCAGAAGTACATAACAGACTGGATCTTTTGGAGACTGTCCTACGCTTTATAGAAGCCAATTTTCCTCAAGTCTGTCAGGAGGAGGAATTTCTGGATTTGCCCAAGGAGCATCTTGTTCAGTTTCTTAGTAGCGATTACATTCACATCGATACTGAATGCAAGGTTTGTTATTCCCCAAGGAATTAAATAATTCGAGCGCCTGACTACAATTTACATATCCGAAAAATATTATATGTTACATGTGACATATATAACGCAACGTAAAAATTATTCTTTACTTCTTTCAGGTCTTCCAGAAGGTGTACAATTGGATCGTTCACGACATCCCCGCGCGGAGATGCTACGTATTCGAGATCCTCAGCCACGTACGCTTGCGACTGTGTTCATTAGCAAGGCTAGAACGTATTATCCTAGAGTGCAAGGACGTGAGTTTAATCGTCGCGCTGCGATCTATACAAAAGGATCTAATCTTGAACAAAGGTTGCCTGATGCCTCTTCACGCCCAGCCCCGAATCTGCGCCAGGAAGAACATTTTGGTGATCGGCGGATCCAAACGGGAACACTCCGTGGACAGCTGGGGCAGAACCACCGAGAATACCTACAAAACCATCGAGAAATACGACATATTCACCAGGTACAATCTCCGACGACATCTTTTCTTTTTCAGTTCTTGGCTGTTAAGATGAAACGCAATCGACTAAGTTTCTTAGTTACTTGAATTATATCTTCGAGATAAAAAGTATGTTCGATCATATTTAAGCGTTATTCTTCTTCTTTCTCGTTCAAGTTTTCATGTACTTTATTCCTCTCATTTACGCAGGCTTTTATATCGAAGTATTTGTTTTATTGATAAATTTTTTCTTATTGTTAAATCTTGTTAGATAATTACAACAAAGTTGTACTTTCTTATTTGATAAATAAACGTTTTTTTAGAGAATGGCGCGAAGTCGCTCCAATCAGCATAGAACGCATTCTACCTGGAGTGGCTCTGTTGGACGGCAAGGTATATGTTATCGGCGGTGAGCTGGAATCCTGTATAATCGCCAATTGCGAGTGCTACGTATCGTGTGCTACGATCCTCGTGACAACGTATGGACCCCCATCGCTTGTATGGAAGAACCCGAAGAACCCACATGCGATTTTGGTCTTTGTGCCTTGGATTTAACAGCTTGTATGCGTTTGGCGGATGGGTGGGCGAGGATATCGGCGGCTCTATCGAGATATACGATCCGATCGCCATGGACTCTCGAAGGCTATCTCCCGGAGCTACGATTCAGTATGGGAGTCGTGGCATACGAAGGTAATGACTCCGAATCCGAAAACCAATAATATCAATCGATACTCACTTGACTATTAAATTTGTAGACGTCCTATTGTCTGTAATATACAGACAATCTTTTATTTCTCTACGTTCCATATATTTACACACATGCACGTATAATAAGATATATTGTATTCTAACTCTAACTTACAAATTCTCCGTAGGACTATTTTACATCGTGGGTGGCTGTACCCATAATAGTCGGCACCGTCAGGATGTGTTAGGCCTTTAACCCTTGGTGTTGGAACTTTGCATCCAAAAATCCAGAGATTTCAGAGCACCTTATTGTAATAAAGTAATAATGTTTCTTAATTAGCGTGTGTGCGAAACCGCGCGTCCTATGTTTCGTAAAGTTTAAGCCCACGTTTTATTTAAAAAAAATTAATCTAAAAATCGAAGAGTCGCCGCCGTTCTCTATAATTAGTCGTCGATGTAACAATCCAATTCGCCTTTGTTCAAAGGTGGTCGGTGCTACATACGTGAACATTCGCGGAACGATATTCGATTATTATCAAATTTTTCGGTACAGGGTAAATATGGGTGAAAGAGATGACCTTGTTGAATAATCCCACTAATCCTCTATTGATTGTAATCAAGTTCTCGAGCTTGTCGTATATCTCAACTTTCTTCGTTGTAAGATAAAAAGGAATTAAGATAATTGCTTAATCTTTTTTTTATACGTAAGTTTATATAAATCCATAGGTTGCTAAATCTATTGGTCTAATATATGTATTATATAAATAAATATTAAAAAATTATTGATGACGCGTGCGGATTTTATATTTGTGAATCTAGTGATTGTGAATAGATGTATCTGTAAGGTATTTTAAAAGATATAGATTGGAGACATTTTTAATCTTACCTGATCCTAGATTTCTACAAAGTGATATCAATCTATTTCAATAAACATAAGGTAATAAAGTAAAAGAAGTAGCAAAAAGAGTTCATAGTTTCTCCAAGAAAGTTTTAAAAGTTTGTAGATGATATTTAAAATGTCCATGAGAATTTGCAAATTTATTTAGAGACATGGATAGAAAGGTCTAATAATTAATGAATCTAATGAATCTAGCAATCTATATATTTATGATTTTATAGACACAGTAATGTATGTGTGTAGGTATGTGTATAAATGTATAAAATTAATTCTCTACAATTTTTATATTTTTAAATATTAATCTTTTCTTTTTTTCTCTTTCTTAGAACTTTTAAGATAATTGAAACAATGAGTCATTAAAAGAAAGTTAGAGAATATAAATTAATAAATATACAACAATTTATGTATATTTGTGATCAAACAATAAAAACTGCTAAAACCATTCGCTTATCCCTCGTTCAAAATTCCGAAAATTCTTTTCAATGATAGGAAACCATTCGTCGATCTATTTTCTATATGTTATATATTTTCTTTATAATTAATACGTGATGTTCTTAACAAGGAACACAAGGATATAATTATTTACAATATGATTATTTTTTTATTTGATGATATTTATACTCATCAGTCGAAAGCAATATCAATTATCGAGAAAATATTTATTAATTTCGACAACGATTGGCTAGCTAAAAGATGTTAATTAAAATTTAGAATTTATTGCGAAAAATATTACCCCAGCCAGGGTTTGAACCTGGAACCTCCCGCTCTCCGTGCAGGCGTCGTCCCAATTCGACCACTGAGGCATGTGGTAATATTTATCGCAATAACAAACTTATATACCTATCTTATTATTAGTTCCAACATTAGAAAACTGCGCGCCGACTTGGTTTGTCAGACTTTCAACACAGCTCCTGTTGGAGTATATCCCCTCCCTTCCCCTTAGTTAAATTGATTCGATTAAACTAATGTTAACATCATTTTTTAGGTCGATGATGTGTAATAAACAGAAAATAATGGTATATTCCGCCAATAATTGATTAACGAGAAAATATTTTTTTTTTGTTTATTACACATCATCGACCTAAAAAATGATGTTAACATTAGTTTAATCGAATCAATTTAACTAAGGGGAAGGGAGGGGATATACTCCAACAGGAGCTGTGTTGAAAGTCTGACAAACCAAGTCGGCGCGCAGTTTTCTAATGTTGGAACTAATAATAAGATAGGTATATAAGTTTGTTATTGCGATAAATATTACCACATGCCTCAGTGGTCGAATTGGGACGACGCCTGCACGGAGAGCGGGAGGTTCCAGGTTCAAACCCTGGCTGGGGTAATATTTTTCGCAATAAATACTAAATTTTAATTAACATTTTTTAGCTAGCCAATCGTTGTCGAAATTAATAAATATTTTCTCGTTAATCAATTATTGGCGGAATATACCATTATTTTCTGTTTATTACACATCATCGACCTAAAAAATGATGTTAACATTAGTTTAATCGAATCAATTTAACTAAGGGGAAGGGAGGGGATATACTCCAACAGGAGCTGTGTTGAAAGTCTGACAAACCAAGTCGGCGCGCAGTTTTCTAATGTTGGAACTAATAATAAGATAGGTATATAAGTTTGTTATTGCGATAAATATTACCACATGCCTCAGTGGTCGAATTGGGACGACGCCTGCACGGAGAGCGGGAGGTTCCAGGTTCAAACCCTGGCTGGGGTAATATTTTTCGCAATAAATTCTAAATTTTAATTAACATCTTTTAGCTAGCCAATCGTTGTCGAAATTAATAAATATTTTCTCGTTAATCAATTATTGGCGGAATATACCATTATTTTCTGAATATCAATTATGTTGTTGCTAAGTAATATTTATAGTACTCATCGTCGATAGCAATAATAACTCACGAAATCGATCTAATGTGTTAAAAATTTCAAAGAAATATTTAAAAACACATTATTTGTATTATTTTAATAATGTACAAGTATTATAAAAATTGTTTTATATCTCTGTTCTATCTTCGTTCTTCATATCTCTTTTCTGTCTTCGTTTCATTATATTAAAAAATCATTTGATTTTTCAAACAATTGTTCACACATATACACACACAATTTCGTAAGTCATTATATTATAAATAATATTATTATTCGATTAAATGATAGAAATGACGAACTGATAGATTGCGTTGTCCACATATATTTGTACACATATACACACACAATTTCGTGAGTACCTACAAGTCATTATTTTATAAATAATATTGTTATTCGATCAAATGATAGAAATGACGAACTGATAGATTACGTTGTCAAATCGAATTCCTTGAAAGTGTCAAAAATGAACTTTTTCTATTAAATAGCTTTATAGTTCAAATTAGCAGGATTCAAAACTTAAAACAGTTTAAACAAAATAAGATCCCGAAGACTTAGCACATCCACAGTATCTAGAATTTGGAAAATCCAAGATGACCTAAAGATCTCTAAATATTAATAAAAATCCCAGTGTCCACGGAATTCAGAGTTGAAAAGATTTAAATTTCAACGAACCAGTAAAATGGTAAGCTACAACCTGGCGTATTCTCATTTTAGGTGTTGACATTTCCATATGCCTTCAAAATTGATATCAGAACAATATCTACACAAGTATCGTAACATATATCTTTATGTAAAATGTAAGGTAATGCATCTTCAGACTTTTTTCATTAGACATCGGAAATGACGGCGTGACACATGTAGTTGTTCCAAACATATCCTGGAATAATAAATTTTTTCTAAGTGCAAATTTTAGATATTTAGGAAAAGAGAAACTTTAAAATTTGTTAGAACTTATCTTTATAACGACGAGTTTTTAATGCGGATATTTATACTTATAGAGATATAAGAACCTTGGTATTATACTGTCTTATTGCTGCGAGTTTTCTATTACAATACGTAATCCAATTCCTATATAATATATATTGGTTCTTTGGATCGTTCATGATGCGAGGGTAACCAGCCACGAGAGCATCCTGTCCGCCAATGTAAAGAGAATTGTATATCTTCCAATAAACATCGCGAACTTTATAGGCTGGATGGAACAAACCCTGTAACACAAAAGCAAACGCATATAAGTAATTACATACATTTAACATTTGTCAACGGCTAGAAGATACGTGCGTTTACGCGATTAAAATGATCACGTACTTGTAGTGTATACTGCAAAACCTTGATTGGCCCAATTAATATATTAATATATTTACATTTTTTTAATATACTTTAACATGATTTGTACAATTAAGTAGCTTTGATCAAGCTTTTCTAACTTACTTGGAACTCTTGGAAGTGTATGAGGTATTCCACAGCTTTTATTTATACCTCTTTGATCTTTATTTACAATGACATCAAGCACTGCAAACAGTAATTTTATAGTTAGTTTGAACTGCGAGTTTCCGTACGATGACAAAATTACTTACTTATATCTACTTGTATACATACACAATACAAGTTTATTTTTATATTTCATAAATATGTAATTTAAGGGGTTACATCCACCTAGAAGGCCGAAAAACAGGCCTTAATTTTGACATTTTATTCCTGCTAAACGGGTAGTGGGAATTAAATAAAATTTGGTGTGATTATGGATTTATGTTTTGACAATATAAAAATATTTTTTTATTAAGAAATGGTGACGGAAAGAAAAAATATGGCCGCCGACACACATCAAGGTTTGAAAAAAACGCATTTTGCGGTGACCACTGTCCCGCCTAAACGATCTATCTGAAACAAAAAAACAAAATGGTGTTTTTAAGCTAACAGTAGTGGTTTGTCGGTGACGATCGCCGATTGTCGATTTTGTCGTTTGTTACAAATCGACTTTCAATCGTACGTATCTGCGCTTAATCCATTTCAATCGGGTAATGAAATTAATCATGTGAATCGGATTAAATCCGCTCTAATCATTAAAATTGTACGAACGTATTTTAGTAAATGCAAGTCAGCATATTATTAGGTAGGGGAGACCGGGGACTAACGTAACAGTGCCATAAAAGTATAAACAAGCCTCTTGCTAGCCCACACAACGTGTTGAATAGTTTGCATTATATAGTAAAACACGTGTGCCTCAATCTTCTTCCCTCTCAACTAGTCGTCGCAGAACGGTCGCTCACTCACAAAACTATTTCTTGATTTAGTTTTTTTTGTATCTATACCTATGTTTTAAAGTGTATATATCGATGTAATTATTTGCCGGTGCATTCTTCAGAAATATGTATTTATAAGTTATTATAATTGCCCAGGAAACGAAAAAGGATTAAAAGATATTAAAATTTTTTAATACCTTTGAATCCCTTTTTTGGCAGAATTAGATGAAATTAGATGGGATTCGAAATGAGATGGTCCAATTCCATGGAATCCAAAAAAGAAATTTTCAATTCCATCCAATCCTATGGAATCCGTAAAGGTTATGGAATTGCATTGTGTTTAATTTTATATAATTGTCGCGGATTAAGTGGATTTGCGATTTGAACTTTTTAATATCCCTCACCGACATAACTTTCTGAATCTCGCGGACATTTTTTGTTGGCGGAATCCGCACGTACGCATACATGTTAGGTCTTAATAAATTTCTACTTTTTTAAAAATTAACTAAAAATCATGAACTCACGTACCGTGAAAAGCTCATTGCATTGTTTAAGTCTGACCGATTTCCTCGTGTTCGGTAGAAACGGCACTGTTTGCCACTTTCTGCCACTGTGGCAGAAACCGAACACGAGAAATTGGTCAGACTTAAACGACGCGAGAATCGATTAATGCTGTGCAGGCAAGAGAACCGAACGCGAATACACAGCTCATAACGGATTCATAACGATTACACTGACTGAAAACGATTGAAACGGATTCGTATTCAAGGATGTAATTTCAATCGGTTTCTATCGATTTGAATCGGTCTTAATTATTCAGCTTAAATCGTTATGATTTCGTGATTTCGAGGTTCACGAAATCATAACCGATTAAAACCAATTGACTAAGACCGATTCAAACCGATAGAATCCGTGACTTCCGGATATGCAAACAGGATTACTTACTACTTTATTATAATTCCATTCTTTGTCTAGAAATTTATCAGAATGTGTATTTATTTAAATGAAAACAAACAATACATCTGTTTTGTGTTTTGAACATAATTAAACAATTGTTTCATAATTATAGGAAACAGAATTTTAAGTAAGAAAATATTTCCTAAAACGACTAACCGAAAATGTGTTGACTTATTAGCAAAATGTATAGAGAAGAAAAAAACTATTTGAAAATTGTGTGCTATATACAATTTTAATGATTAAAGCGGATTCAATCCGATTCACATAGTGACTTTCATTACTCAATTAAAATGAATAGACAATAATACGATTGAAACCGATTCAGTCGGATTCAGATGAATCCGGAAATATTTCATTAAATCCAATTCTGGTGTTGTATTAAAATTTCACGATTGATGCGGATTTAATCCGATTCACATTGCTACTTTCATTACCCGATTGACATGGATTAAGCGCAGATACGACTGAAACCGATTCAGTCGGATTCAGATAAATCCGAAAATATCGCATTAAATCCGATTCCGGTGTTGTATTAAAATTTCACGATTGATGCGGATTCAATCCGATTCACATAGCTACTTTCATTACCCGATTGACATGGATTAAGCGCAGATACGACTGAAACCGATTCAGTCGGATTCAGATAAATCCGAAAATATCGCATTAAATCCGATTTCGGTGTTGTATTAAAATTTTACGATTGATGCGGATTTAATACGATTCGTGTGGTCACTTTATTCACCCGATTAAAATAAATTGGCATTAATACGATTAAAACCGATAACGGCGGATTCAGATCAATCCGGAAATGCCGAATTAGAAATGATTCCGATTAATTTGTTATTAAAACCGATTCACTTCCAATCGGGCATCCGATTAACCGGATTGAAAACGCATTTATTCTGATTCAATTTCATCAAATTTAATGCGGAACCAATCGGATTCAATCGGTCATTTTCAGCAGGGGTGTTCATATCGGAAACGAAAGCCTTATGCTGGGCAGGGTACGTACTCAGTAGTGATAATAAGAGAGTTCTGGACCAGGGGGCAATGAGGGAAGGTGAAAGGCGGGGGGGGGGGGGGTAACCGAGAGTCGAGGGGGATGACGTCACGCGAGGGGGGGTGAGGGGCGGGGGGGGGGGGGGTAACCGTGGGTCGAGGGGGTGAGGGGCGGGGGGTAACCGAAGGTCGAAGGGGATGACGTCACGCGAGGGGGGGTGAGGGGCGGGGGGGTAACCGAGGGTCGAGGGGGATGACGTCACGCGAGGGGGGGGGGTGAGGGGCGGAGGGGGGTAACCGAAGGTCAAGGGGGATGACGTCACGCGAGGGGGCTGAGGGGCGGGGGGTAACCGAGGGTCGAGGAGGATGACATCACGCGAGGGGGGGGGGGTGGATGTTTACAAGCGGCGTCTCGTATTACAAAGGAGGGCGAGGGGTGTTGACGTCACGCGGGGGAGGGGTGCCGTGTTAGGGTCGCGTAGGGTCCGCGCGGGGGAGGAGTGCCGCGTGAGGGCCCACCCGCGCCGCCCGCGCCGCCCGCGCCGCCCGCGCCGCCCGCGCCGCCCGCGCCGCCCGCGCCGCCCGCGCTGCCCACGCCGCCCGCGCCGCCCGCGCCGCCAGCGCCGCCGCTGCCGCCGCCGCCGCCGCCGCCGCCCGCGCCGCCGCCCGCGCCGCCCGCGCCGCCCGCGCCGCCCGCGCCGCCCGCGCCGCCGCCGCCGCCGCCGCCGCCGCCGCCGCCGCCGCCGCCGCCGCCGCCGCCGCCGCCGCCGCCGCCGCCGCCGCCGCCCGCGCCGCCGCCCGCCCGCGTTTGCGTTCGCGCTCCCGTTTGCGGAAAAATCCGCGTTTTAGAAAAAAACGCTATCCTACCTTAATTTGGGGGATGCCCGTGTCCGCGCCCGACGGGACGACGATCGAGCTGCAATCGTAATCGCTTATGTCAAGACTCTGTATAGAGGGTCACTATGTGTGACTAAGCAGTGGTAAATCGGTCAGTAGGTCAGTTATTGTAATCTGAGAGTTACGATATCGCATCTCTTCGCGTTCTCTCTACCCATCTCATTCGCATCATACGCTCGGTATTTAAATTTTAATATTTTAATAAGGAACAGATAAGGAGGATGTGGAAGGAAAATTAAATAAGTAAAAAATATTTTCGATATATGTTATACATTTATTCTCATGTTAATCTACTACATCAAAAGATCTCTTTTTCGATGCATCATACATAATATCATCCATAGCATACGCTATGAGTTCGCAATCTACAATTGACGTTTGGTCGTAATAGCTGCGCAAGATACTAAAGGCGTCACATTTTTCAGTAATACAATTTCTTTGTAGAATACTTGCAAAATCGATGAACCTCTTATCTACCTCTCTCGCAAGCTGATATAGCTCGCGGAAGACATGCTCGACGCAGTGTTCGAGCGTGAGTAAAAAGAGAATAGTTGCAGGTTTCATGTACAAAGAAGTATTGCGCGACGACAATTTTACAAGTTTATCATCACGCATTTGTACAACTTCGAGTATTAGATCTTGAATAGTCAGCGACTGACCGACGGTTGACTGCACGAGTCGCTCGACATCCATGCGTCTATCGATGAGCACCGTCCACGTTCCATGATGCATCGCGATTTGAAATCCTCGGTTGTCGCCAAGGACCAATTCCACAAAGGAACCGTGTGGAGGTCTCACGCTGATCCCAATATCCAAATACTTGTAAGCTGTAGATGTCAATGCGTATCGTCTGTTGAGTATACGCACCGCACGACGCTCCAACGAAGTGCTGTAGAAAAAAATAACGATAAGTTTTAAAATAATAATAAAATTGGAAAAATTATAAAATAGGAGACTCTATAAATAAAACGAAACTCACTTGTTCTCACTCGATGGAGTTGCAGCTTCGGGAATCGGCACGTAATAATTCATGCTTGCACCACTGTTGCTTCCCGCAGCGGAGTATATTTTTCACTCTCGGTTATGACAAGTCGACTGTTTGTACAAGACTGACCGTTCGCATAAAATTAACGGAGCGTATACGCGGCAACACCCTACACCCTTTTTTAAAATTATGACGTGGTGGGGGGATTAATGCTTCTAGAACGTATTCTGAGAAAAGGTGTTTATCAAGGTTTTGAGCGAACGTGTTAGGACATGTTTCACTGCATCATTCGATTATGACGTTGCTTAATGCGAAGCGAATGCATTGTTCAGGTGGATTAAATATGTAAACAATATTCACGACTAAATATCGGTAATAAAAAACGTTTGTCTTGATGAGAATGATTTAACCGTCGCAGTGTCGCGGTCATGATCATCATTATTTCTCCGAAGACCTGTTTATCGGAGGGTTTTCGGTAAACGTGCCGGGGCATGTTTCACGGCGTCACTCGGTTATAACGGCGCGATGTCTTTTGGTGTCCTCTTTATCACTTTTTTTCTAGGAAGAATTGTTCATCAGGGTTGCTTGTCAGGACAAGTTTCGCGATGTTGCTCGGTTATAACGTCGCAATGTCCTCTGGTGTCCTCTTTATTGTTTATCAAGGTATATTTTGCGACGCCATTCGGTTACGGCGTCGCGCGTTACAAAGCGAGCGCCGAGATCAGGCTGCTAGAATTTGTAGACAAAAAGTGCGTAAGCAGAACTCACCGTCCAAGGGATATTACTTTTCTGTAACGCATATGAAGAACAATAGATCAGATGATGACACTATGCAGTAGATAGAAGAAGATGAAACGATACGTGATGCTCCAGTTGGAAGGAGAGAAAAGAATGATACATGAAATATATAACGATGAGTGAAGCGCGTCAGAGCCACAGTATGTGATTTGGAAGTCTTGCTAGTTTGACGGTAGTTCGCAACGACACCACTAGGCGACGCATGGAAAGATAACTTTCTCGCATTTAAAAGACATTCTGTCGCAAATATAAGGAGGATTCCGGCGAGCAGAAAGATTTAAAACTAGTGCAAAAGAAATTTTTTAAACATGGAAAACCTCAATAAAATTGCGCGCGAACTGTTGGAGCAGTCGCGCCAAGTCGCTACCTTGGGCGAGTATTTCACGTGGGCACAGCGATGCGAGGAAACCGTTGAACAGCTCGAAGAGCACTGTCGCGCCAAGCGTCCTCGGCTCTGGCCTGGAGATAGACATTTATTGGTGTCGAATGTCAGACTACTCGAGGGTGCGAGAATTCAATTAGACAGACGTTTTATACACAGCGGTGGTGATTTGGTGGTCGCGGGCACCAGTAGTGGCGGCGGTGGCAATAACGTGGAAAGACTCGTTTGGCGAGAGATCGATGCCGCGTTCGAAAGCCGTATACTGACCGGTGCGGTGATTAACACAGACTATATCGAACCGCGACAATTTATGGTGGACGCTGCTAGTATAGTGCTCGAGAAAGTGCAAAACGCTATACAAATACACAACAGCGTGAAAGTGAACACCGTGTTCAACGGTGAGTTTGTGACAGGCGATAAACGTGACAATAAGAGTATGAACACGAATAACTATGCTCTCTTTCGTACATCCGATATGCGCGAGTGGTACGAGCGACACGTAATCGAACCCACACTGGCGAAACTCGAAGAGTTCCAGGAGCGAGATAGCGGGTGGGCCCTATCGCGTATCCTCGATCTTACAATTAATATCAACAGATATGATCCTATGCGCGCGGGGTGTCACCTGGAATTACCGCAAGAGATATTGAGGAAGAAAGCGGTGATTAACGTTCGGTCCATGGACAATGCGTGTTTTGCGTGGTCAGTGGTCGCCGCGCTGTATCCAATCGAAAAAAATGTGAATCGGGAATCTTCCTACCCGCATTATACAACCGTGTTAAATGTACAAGACATTGAGTTTCCAATGTCTTTGAAAGGAATTAGTACATTTGAACGACTCAATGACGTATCGATAAATGTCTACACTATCGAGGGACATAAAACGCTAACCGTTCTACCGATACGGCTCACCGACCGGAAGAGAGAAAAGCACGTCAATCTGTTGTACGTGCAAGACTCGCGAGACTACAACGTGGGACATTTCGCGTGGATAAAGAACCTGTCCCGCCTCGTGAGCTCGCAAGTGAACAAACACAATGGCATGAAATACTTTTGCGATCGGTGAGTATACATTAAACAGAAAAATCATAATATACGATATATTATATTTTTTATATAAAAGATATATGTAAAAATTGCAAATTTTTTTTTGCAGATGTCTACATTATTTTAGTTCGAGCGACAAGTTGCAATCGCACACGGTAGACTGCAGTGAGATGAACGACTGCGCCATCCGACTACCGAGCGAGGACGACAAATGGTTGAGCTTCCGCAACTACAACAGGAAGGAGCGGCTTCCGTTCGTCGTGTACGCCGATCTCGAATGCACCCTGGAGAAGATGGACGCGGATGAGAGAACGTCGACGTACGCATATCAACGCCACGAGGTATTTAGCATAGGATACTACGTGCAGTGCTCGTACGACGAATCGTTATGTACGTATCGGTTTCGCCGCGATAAGGATTGCGTCGCGTGGTTCGCCAACGGACTCGAAGAAATAGCGCATCGTGTAAAAGGTATTTTATCCACCAATGTCCCCATGGAAACGCTCTCGAAAGAACAGTGGCATGCGTTTCACAGCGCGACGCACTGCCACATTTGCGAAAAAACCGTTCACACTAAACGACGATGAGGAGCGAGTACGCGATCATTGCCATCTGACCGGTCGTTACAGAGGTCCCGCGCATTCAAACTGCAATCTCAACTATAAAGACTCATATGTCATTCCCGTTGTGTTTCACAATTTATCCGGCTATGACGCACATTTTATCATAAAGGAAATGGCTGCCGCGTTCGAAGGTTCGATCGAAGTACTACCGTTAACTAAAGAAAAATATATCTCGTTCACGAAAAACGTTAAAGACACAGCCGATAAATCAGATTTGCGAAACAATATAAAGTTACGGTTCATCGATTCGTTAAAATTTCTCACCACTAGTCTCGAGAAATTGGCATCCTTCCTCGATAAGGACAAATTAAAAATTGTACGTTCCAAATTTTCCGAATTATCAGTCCACGATTTAGAACTACTGACGCGAAAAGGTGTCTTTCCTTACGAATACGTGGATTGCGTGGACAAGTTGCAGGACACGCGTTTACCGCCGCGCGAATTATTTTACAGTTCATTGGTCGGTGACACTGTATCCGAGAGCGATTACGCGCACGCCGTGAACGTTTGGCAGCGGTTCTCCGTTCGAACCTTAGGAGAATACAGCGATCTGTATTTAAAAACAGATGTCTTGTTATTGGCCGACGTTTTCGAAAATTTTCGTGACAGTTGCATCAAAAGTTACGGACTAGACCCCGTTTATTACTACACATTGCCAGGTTTCACATGGGACGCCATGTTGAAGCATACTCGTGTAAATTTCGAACTGCTAACCGATATAGATATGGTAATGTTTATCGAATGCGGTATTCGCGGCGGTCTGAGTCAATGTTCAGGCAGATACGTGCGAGCCAATAACAAGTACATGCAGTCGTACGATCCATCGAAACCATCGTCGTACCTAATGCATTTCGACGTAAACAACTTGTACGGTTGGGCAATGTGCCAACCACTACCGTACGCCGATTTTCGATGGATCGAAGACGTTTCGAATTTTGATTTTAGCGCGATCGATACGAATTCGCCCACAGGTTATATTCTCGAGGTCGATCTGGAGTACCCACAAAATAAACACGACGCGCACGCTGACCTACCGTTCTGTCCGACGCGCGATAAGCCGCCAGGCAAGCGGCAGGTCAAGCTTCTTGCGACTGTGTGCGATAAGAAGCGCTACGTCATACACTATCGCAACCTTCAGCAATGCACGCGCCATGGCCTTCGAGTTACAAAAATACATCGCGTATTGCAATTCGCTCAATCTCCATGGCTTCGCGATTACATCGAATTAAACACCCGATTTAGAACGCGCGCGACAAACGATTTCGAAAAGAATTTATATAAACTGATGAATAACGCGGTTTTCGGAAAAACGATGGAAAACGTACGTAATCATGTAGACGTAATATTATTGACTCATTGGGAGGGTAGATACGGCGCGGAGGCAATGATCGCTAAACCAAATTTTCATAGTAGAAGTATATTTTCGGAAAATTTGGTTGCAATAGAAATGCGCAAACTCGAGGTGAAATTTAACAAACCGATCTACGTAGGCATGTGCATCCTCGACATATCAAAGATATGTTTGTATGAATTTCATCACGAGTACATGTCTCCTCTGTATAGCGACAGATGTAAAATTATGTACACCGACACTGACAGTTTGATCTACTGTATAGAGTGCGAGGATGTGTACGAGAACGTGAAACGTGATATCGCTAGGTTTGACACGAGCGATTATTCGGTCGACAACGCGTACGGTATACCGCTTGAGAACAAGAAAGTGCCGGACTTGATGAAAGATGAAAATAATGGCGCGATCATGACCGAATTTGTTGGACTCAGGGCGAAAATGTACGCCTTGCGAGTCATTGGTAAAAAAGACACTAAGAAAGCAAAAGGTGTCAAGAGTAACGTCGTAGCGCGAACTATAACGTTCGACGACTACACGCGGTGTCTGAACGACGAGATTGAAATGACTTGGCGCCAGTCGTGTATAAGATCGAAACTGCACCAAGTGCGTACAGTGTCCGAGACGAAAATCGCTCTGAGTCCGTACGACGACAAGCGGTACATGTTACCGGATTCGACCGATACGTTACCGTGGGGACATTATCGAATACCTTTGTAACATAATGTATATACCGTATATAATGTATAACGTAATGTATAACGTAATGTATAACGTATAACGTAATGTATGTAATATAACGTATAACGTATAACGTAATGTATAACGTATAATGTATAACGTAATGTATAACGTAATGTATAACGTATAATGTATGTAATATAACGTATAACGTATAACGTATAATGTATGTAATATAACGTATAACGTATAATGTATAACGTATAATGTATAACGTATAATGTATAATGTATAACGTATAACGTAATGTATAACGTAATGTATAACGTATAACGCAAAGTATAACGTATAACGGAACGTATAATGTATGTAATATAACATATAACGTAATGTATGTATGTATGTATGTATGCAATGTATGTATGCAATGTATGAAATATAATGTTTTATATTGGACATGATGTTAATAAAGATATTATATTAGATTGGATAATAAAAAATGATTTAATATTTCATATTATATACTTATGTTTTTTTTTAACTCCACCAATTATTACAATCTGTCTCACTCAAGGACATTCAGTAATTTTGTGACATAGATAATTGACCCTGCACGGTACGAGCCCAGGGGCTTGCCCTAACATCGAATCACATGACTAAGTCTTGCGGTATTTTGCGTTTCAGTCTACGCAGAAAGTCCGGTTTGTTCATTAAAGTTGATACCAGGCTGTTCGGGTGATTTTGCAATCTTGTTTTGTGCTTCATTATCGCTTTCTTGATTTCATCCTCAACAGTAGGTACTCCAAGGTCCTTATGTAATGATTTATTAGTCACGTACCAAGGCGCGTTGGCCATGATTCGTAAGATCTTAGACTGGAAACGTTGAATTATTTCAATATTAGATTTAGAGGCCATGCCCCATAACTGTATGCCGTAATGCCAGATCGGTTTAATTATACTCTTATACAAGAGAATTTTGTTGTCCAGAGTCATCTGGGTATACTTATGTATTTCATATTTTATTTTCTACATATTTTTCTTAAATGTATTTTATACTTATATATCATATCATATCATATCATATTTCATATTCCATATTTCGTTTTATACATATTTTTCACTTATATTTTATACTTATATTTTACACTTGTATGTAATACATATTTTTATGTTCTACATATTTTTTATACAGTAAAAAATAAATGTCTTTATATATTAAATCACGTTGTCCTTGTGTATCCATGAATTGTGCGGTCCGTCGAATCCCAGCCATTTCACATAAACCTCGTCACCTCTCCTGCGAAGTACTTTCTCCACGAGATACACGTCTGGATAGGCCGCGCGATGCAGCTCGTGCTCGTAGAATTCTCCGGTGACAGATTTTCCTCGATAGTCTTCGAGTAGATAGGTAACGGGATTAGTACCCTGCACTTTAACAATTTTAAAAACCTCGGTCGTCCAATTCGGCGTGTAACCTTTCTCGAAAATTGTCTTGTACTTGCTGACGCGTACCGGGTCGCCTACTTTGAACTTTGCCGGACCCGCGATCTTTATCTCGCTGTACACCGTGTTCAAGAGTCTTTCGGCGATCGCGGGAGTAACGTCGACGGGCCGCACGCCGATCGTTCGATGTTTGCGCGCGTTGTAATCCGACACAAGTCGCGATAACGCGTCGACCCACTTGTAAGTCCCATTGAGCGTAAACATCTTCCACATGTCGTTCTTCAACGTGCGATTGAATCGCTCGACGACCGATGCTTTCATCACCGAATATGTAGAATAATGATTGATGCCGTGTTTTCTTATGAGACGCTGCACGTCAGCGTTGTAAAATTCCTTCCCCATATCGGTTTGCAAGTTTTTCGGACACCTCTTGCTGTCTTGAATTATCTTAGCGATAACGTCGGCTGTCTCGCTTCCGCCTTTACTCTTGAGTGGCACGGCCCATGCATACTTGCTCAGCACATCGATGATGGTAAGTATGTAGTGGTAGCCTCTATTGAAACGCGAGTACGGACGCATCTCGACGATGTCAGCCTGCCACAGGTCATCGTACCCACGCACGATGACGCGTCTTCGGGGAAAATTTCTTCCCGCCGGTGCGTGCAGTTCCTCGACGAGTCGTCGCTTCTCGATATTTTTACGTCCATCGGATTTCGACGATGTCATGTTTTTTTAACGGTGTGTAATAATACGCGCAAAGAAATTATATCTCAAACTTTTTTTTCTGTCTTTAACCAATGACATTCAATCAACCATTTATTTCCGTTCATCATCGCTCAATAGCGGTTTCTTTGATTGAGCGGCTTGTTGCCGCGCGGCTCAATTTATAATAAGACCGGCCTCGCGAAGTTCCTCGATTATCGACAGGAATCTTGTTGTCGTGGGAATTGTTGCCAGCGTGGCGCGAAGCGTCGAGCAATCGTAGACGATCCACCAGCTCGTTGGGATCGTCCCAGTGCACGTAATCGATCTTATTGTCGGTCAGCGTCATCGCACGAGGCGCGAATAATCCTTTTCCGGATTGTTTCTTTATAGATGCGGGCGGTATCAATTTCTTGATTATATTCGTGTACTTGTATCCCCTGTTGGACTTTACTCGCCCGAGAGGATCATGATTGGCTCTATGAGTGCTCGTCTCGAACAGTATATTCATGTACTTTTGCATATCCTCCTCCGTGTACATGTTTTCATCAGGCTTGTTTTTAAAGATCAACTTGTAAATACCGGGTGTGCCGATGTAACTTACGTCACCGATATGTATGTTATCCACGCTGTCTACCTTGAAACGTTTATTACCAAGCATCATTCCATCGTTGCCGAGATAAACACCGTACACGGTATCTATATCGCTCCTTGGTTTGACGCTCATAAGAGCACCGATGTACTCTTGACCCAATGGTCCCAAGGTATCGTGCAACGCTTCTCGACCCTCAGGCGTTTCCAACTCCTTTCGAATAAACGTCGCGAGCTCCGTGTCGTCCGTGAGTTCAAAAACAGGCATGTTTGCGGGTAATTCAAACTTTATTGTAGGCTGCACTTTTCTCGCCGTTACGTATGGCGGAGATGATATCGGTGAAGATGAGGTTATCGGTGTAGAGGTTATCGGTGGTGGCACATCCAGTAAAGCTTTCGATCGTTTCGATTGGCTAGATTTACGCGGTGCCGGTGGGTGATCCGGCCATTTTCTCTTTCTCGGCGTCGCATCCTCGGAAAACGTTTCGATCTCAGCGTCGCTCTCCGGCTCCTCTTTCTTCACCGCGATCGATTTGTCGGCGATCTTTTGCAACGGCTCGATGAGAGGCTTAAAGTGCGTGTCCAACTCAATGTCCTTCTCGATCTTACCGGTCTTCATAGCGCGAAGTTTCTTGCGAATCGACTCGCTCGTTTTCGCAATCTTCTTCGCAACCTTCTCGCGCTCGCGGATATCCGTGCTCTTGTCGATCGCAGCCATCGCGGAAAATACGTAAAGTGACGCTCTCTCCGACGTTTTACCTCGACGAGGTACCCACGACGACTGACCGCTTTTGCGGTATCGCGAACATGTTAAAGCCTTTTCTGTATCGACCATTGTTGAGCGGGCTGTCCTTGTCTATCACTACGAATCCGTACTTGCGCTGCCAACATTCGCTGCACAGCGCGCTGAATTCATCGTACGACATGTCGGTATTCACGTGATCGTTGTACACGTGTTTCAGATTGGTTCCATCCTGTTTGAACAGGATAGCAGGTTCGCGTTGTCGCGTATCAGATGTTTAGGTATTCTCGTGTACGTCTGACAGAGATAAAAACAATTGATGTTCGAATGCCTACCCATTAAAAAGTACTCTCTCACGGCGTTTTGCTTGTCGCATGCCACGTCATCGAAGATGAATATCGAGTTTGAACACGCATCGCTCGGCGGAATGACGTCACTGTTGTTTGAGAATGTAAAGTAGCCGATTTCGTCGATCGACGTCAATAAATTCTCCAGATATCGATATTTCGGTTGCTGGAGCGACTTTGGTACACGTACACGTTCTCGAAACGCACACCGTGCGGACTTTCCAACAAGCTTATCAGAACGTTGGTTTTACCGCAATTCGAGGGGCCGCAAATGATGGCGTGTATAGTGGTCGGTAGCATCGTTCCGTGCCTGCGCTTCTCCGCGTTGCCCCCCATCGACCGTGATCTGTCGTCGCAGTTCGTCACGCGAATCGCCTGCGGTTGTCGCACGAATCTCATTTTTTCGCATTGCTGACCGGAGGGCTGGATCGGACGCCTATTTATAGGTGCGCGATTCCGCGAATCGCTCAGTAGCGGAAAAATGTTCGTCCTGTTATCAAGACCTTCCGATATTTGCGATTGCAGCGCCGAGCAGCTACAATTTGTACCGAAGGCTGTTCTGTTGCAAATGTGTGGCGATCACGTCCACGACGTGTGGGACAAGCTTCCTGAACATATAAAGGCGGATTCGGAGATTCAGCAATATTGTCGGTGCTTAAACATTATAATTTGCCACATCATCGAACGCATATCGACGGTCCGGCACCGTTGATAAAAAATTGCGGCGAATGCCAGCGAAAAAATTAGGCAAAGGCCTGTTCAACAGCGCGATAAGCTCACTTCCGTTCGAATTGCACATTCCCGGCTATCAGTTTTGCGGTCCGGGCACTCGGCTGAAGGAGCGATTAGCCAGAGGTGATTCGGATGTAAATCCACTGGACGCGGCGTGTCGCGAGCACGACATAGTGTATTCGCGTAACAAAGATCTCACCGGGAGACACGCGGCGGACAAGGTACTTGCCGAGCAGGCGCTAGGACGTGTCATCGCGAGAGATTCAGCTCTCGGAGAGAGAGCTGCCGCTACAGCCGTTTGGACGGTCATGAATGCCAAGCGGAAATTAGGAATGGGTTTGCGAACCGTGAAAAAGAAGACGAGGAGAAAAAACGGATACCTCCGGCGGCGAAACGAGGCGGCGTATTGCCGCTTCTACCGTTGCTGGGAGTTCTCGGTTCCCTGGCCGGCGGGGCGGCCGGGGTCGCAACGGCCGTGAACGCTAGCAAAACCGCGCGACGTCAGCTGGAAGAGATGCA
The DNA here is from genome assembly GCA_030770355.1 of Harpagoxenus sublaevis. NCBI lineage: Eukaryota > Metazoa > Arthropoda > Insecta > Hymenoptera > Formicidae > Harpagoxenus > Harpagoxenus sublaevis. The sequence goes on along the minus strand of JASTWR010000638.1, from coordinate 1,308 downwards.
ACGTCACAATCGCGCCATGGAAGGCCGCGGACTTTATCTCGCTCCGTTCAAACGCGGACAGGGAGTTGCGTCCAAAGAAAAAGAAGAGAGAGAATAAGAAAAAAAAAACGTCAAAGAGACGTTGAAAATGCCCACGGGCATTACGACTAACGTGCAATTGAATCGACTGGCGAAACACATGCGCGTACCGTTCTTCAGGGGTGTTTTCATGCGTGACTCGTTACCGATCGGCGGTATACGTCGAAACGAGAGCGGCATTGTAAATTTGGACGATGCGGCGGGCCCCGGTACTCACTGGGTAGCGTATGCAAAGAGGGGAAACCGCGCGATGTATTTCGACAGTTTTGGTAATCTTCGACCGCCGAAAGAGTTGACGCGATATTTCGGACCGAGCGTGACGAAGGTGGAGTACAATCACACACCCGTTCAGACATACGATCAGAATATTTGCGGACAAGCGTGCCTGCGATTTCTCCTGACGATTGACGACGATCGGTGTGAATTTAAAGCCTGACGACGCGCCGTGGAGACTCAGTGTTAGTCGAACAGTTTTCCCAACATGTCTATGACATTCACGCTGACCGGGAACAGCAGCATCCTCGCGGTTGCACTACTTTCCCGCTGTAGATTTGAGGCGACGGTGACTACGAGCTCGGTCTAACGGTTTTTGAGACTTATCACACGATACCGAACGTTAATTCTTCGAATAATAAATTCTACTTGACGAGGATGACACGGAAATCACGATACCCGAGGGATCGTACGAGATACGAGCGATACACGAGTTTTTGAAACGCGCTGTTTCACGGAAACGTCCGCGACGTGACCAACGCGTAGCTCGTTCCATCAGCGATAATCGTACGTCGGTCGCGGATATCGCGCGAGAGGAGACCGCTCGCGCGAATGGTGACGATGACGACGACGACGACGACGACTACGACGACAACGCGGAGTACGAGGACGACGAGGCTGTAAAATATCCTCTAGTGCTCCGTGCTAATTACAACACGATGAAGAGCGAGAATTAATTGCGCTTTCAGAGTAAACTTTAGCAGACCAAACAACATTGGATCGCTACTGGGATTCTCGTCGAAGCGTATATTGCAGCCGAGAAAATGGCACCGATCGGACCTACCGATTAATATCATCAACGTAAACATTATCCGCCTAGAGTGTAACGTGACCGCGGGTGCCGTACAGCAACGGCAAACCCGTTCACACGATACACGAATTTTCTCCAAGCGTTGCCACCAGGATATAAGATATCGGAAACATAACCGGCGCAAGATCAGTTACCTACCGATCATC